>CAJNIZ010009841.1:161-12877 GCA_905231905.1 Symbiodinium pilosum
TTTAGGGTTTAGGTTTAGGGAAATTCAGAGTGCTAAAGTTTTAGAAGAGCGTTACGAAAGTACGGTACCCCCTTTCATGCGCCAATATACCCTACACCCTAGACCCTAAACTCTAAGCCCCAAACCCTACAACACGAAGCCCTCAACCTTAAACCCTAAATCCTAAACCCTACTTGGAGGCCCATGGGACTGAGTGACTACTTATAACTGGGCTTATAACCCTACTTATCATCCCCCCAACTGGGCTTACAGGGGTTGCCTCAAGTATAAATAGGGTTACAATCCCAGTTATAAGTAGTTACTTAGTCCCATGGGCCTCCAGGTAGACCCTAAACCCTAAATCCTAAGCCCTAAAACCTAAGCCCTAAACCCTAAATCCTAAACCGGAAACCCTAAGCCCTAAACCCTAAATCTTAAACCCTAAACCCTAAACCCTAAGCCCTATTGGTTTAGGAGGAGTTTGGGGTTTGATAGTTTAGGGTTTAGGAGTTTAGGGTTTAGGAGTTCATGAGTTTGGGGGTTTTGGAGTTTAGGAGTTGAGGAGTTTAGGGTTTAGGAGTTGAGGAGCTTAGTGTTTAGGAGTTTAGGGCTTAGGAGTTTGGGGTTAGGAGTTCAGGAGTTTAGAGTTTAGGAGTTTTGGGTTTAGGAGTTTGGGGTTTAGGGCTTGGGGTTTAGGAGTCTAGGGCTTTTGGTTTAGGAGTTTACGAGTTTAGGGTTTAGGAGTTTAGGGCTGAGGGTTTAGGAGTTTAGGTTTAGGAGTTTAGGGTTTAGGAGTTTAGGTTTAGGAGTTTAGGGTTTAGGAGTTAAGGGTTTAGGAGTTTAGGATTTAGGAGTTTAGGGTTTGGGATTTTAGGGTTCCCCAAGGGTTTAGTTTAGGGGTCAGGGGTTTAGGGGTTTAGGGGCTTAAAGTGTACTGTGTGAGCCTGACTGACTAAGTACCAAAATCATATGGATGAGGCGAAGCGGCAGATACGATTACCTCACTTTTCGCCAAAGACCTCCTAACACGTAACCCTGAACCCCGAGCTGAGCAACAATTCTTTTTAAAAACAGCAAGCGTTGAAGCCTAAACTGGTCCGAAAGGCAAACCCCCGCACGTAATAAAAAAAAAAAAACCTGGAACACCAAACCTAAACCTTGAACCGCAAGTACCTTCAACCCGTACCTAGATGTTGAGGAGACTTCATAAGTAGAATTAGATCCCCTACAAGCCACCTGATAAGCCAAGTTACTCCACCCGTCCCTAAACCCATAAACCGTAAACCCTACACCCTAAATCCTAAACCCTAGAACCTAGACTAGACTTCAAAACCCTACACCCTAAACCCTCCTTACTACGCTGCCCCCTGACCCTACAAGCCAGCGTCGGCCTCCCCAACTGCGGTGCCACCTGCTGCCGTGCTCGCCACAGTGCGGTCGAAGTTCCTGCAGTTTAGGGCTTGGGGTTTAGGGTTTAGGGTTTGGGGCTTAGGGCTTTAGAGCGAAAATCACAAGGAGACTGCTGGTACTGGCAATCCTGCATGACCTTTGTATACTGCAATACCATGATTCCCAGGGTATAAGGTTCTTATTTCAGTGTTATGCGGGCCTGTTAATATCCGCGGCAACGTTTGGGGGAGAGTATACCATGTCTATATGAGGATTCTCTGGGAATAACTCATGCCTCTTTCAAGAAATGCACGTAGGTGGTGGGTCTTTGCGCTTGCGGGATTTCTCCAATTGACGAGATTCTGGCGGCCCCTAGAGATACATCGGGATGATGAAGGGTTTAGGGTTTAGGGCCCCCCAGACCCAAAACCATGCCCCATAAACCTGAACGCCAAAGCGCCCAGGTCCCTGTCGAAGATAAAACAGTCTCAGGTTTGAGGTAAGGGCGGTTTATTATTAGGACGTCCTAGTAGGGGATAGTTTTAAAAAATCCCCATGCTGGCCGCAAGATTGATCGAGGTAAGCTGGAAGTGGTTTCAAGGCATGAGGATTACTAGGATTAAGGCCTCAGGGGTTCAGGGCTGAGGGCTGAGGGCTTAAGGTTCAGGTTCGAAGATTTAAGGTTTAGGATTTCAGGTTTGGTTTAGGGGTTTAGGGTCTAGGGTCGGGGTTAAGGTTTAGGATTTCAGGTTCGGTTTCGGGGTTTAAGGTCTAGGGTTTCGGGTTTAGGGTTTAAGGTTTGCTTTAGGGGTTTAGGGGTGATTTCGTGTGTTACCCAGACCCCTGGGAGGATCTAAGAAATAGATCCCCCATGTAGACCCATTATAACCCCTATATAATCCCTATATAAATTCCCCTATGGTTCTAGGGGGTCTAATTTTTAGATCTTTTTGGGGGTCTGGGTAGGGGTTTGGTTTACGGCTTAGAGTTGAAAACTTTGTTGTGCGGAACGCTCTTTTCTGTCTGCATGAGGCATCCAGAAGGCCATGGTTCGAGGATTTAGGGTTTAGGGTTTAAGCTTTAGTTTAGGGTCTAGGGTTTGAAGTTCAGGGTTTAGGGTTTAAGTCTGCGTTTAAGTTAGAAGACTTAAGGTTTAGGGTTTGACTTTTAGGGTTGAGGGTTTAAGTTTGAGGATTTAGGGTTTAGGGCTTAAGTTTGAGGATTTAATGTTTAGGGCTTAAGGTTCAAGATTTAGGGTGTACTGCTGATGCACGAGAACTTGCATGACCCTTTATCCCTGCCAACTCCTGGAAATGTAACACCAATTCCGAAATCTAAAATCTCGTTAATCCGGGTTTAGGGGTTAGGGTTAACGGCTTAGGGTATTTGGCTACCGTAAGAGACTCATAGCCAATCCAAACTTCACAAATATCCTGCTTAGGGGTTTAGGCCTTCTAACGGGGACGCGACTGGAAAAGCAATGAAATCAAGCTGGTTCTATATGAAATGTTTGTATGGAGTGTAATGTAGGGAAGCTCGAAGAATTACCAGTATCATGTTGGAGGCTATCTGAGGTACCCTAAAGCATGATTGGACAGGAATCAGAAATCCAGTACCACACTGCTGGTAATTATTAAGGATGTTCTAGTACGTTAGTATAATACACTTGTGGTCATGCAGTGTTCTGCCCATCAACCGTATTAGACTGTAGTAGGCTTTTCCTTCAAACAAAAGATGGTGTCGGATGTAGCTATTGAATTAGCCTCCATATGGTTTCTGGCTTGAGGTTTGGAGTTCAAGGTGACCCTCCACCTGGCGGACAGTCCTTTTCCGAGACGTACGTGTCCAGGCCGTCGTGAAATTCGTTCATGAGATGCTTCTGAACAGCACTACTGCTACCACCAAACAGAGGATACCCCCAAGTAACCACGGATCCAGTGTCTAGCACGGCAGCAAATGCTCGTTCACTAGCATGAATATGTCGAACATTCTTGAGCTGTTTCTGGACTGTGCTGCTGTCACCACCGTTTGCAGGATCGCCCCAGGTGACCGCGGATCCATTCTCCAGAATAGCAGCGAATGCTCCTCCATTGGCCTGGATGTGCTGCACGTTTCTGAGCTGCTCCTGGACAACGCGGCTGTCACCACCACGCTCAGGATCACCCCAGGTGACCACGGATCCATCTTCCAGAACAGCAGCAAATGCACTTTGGGTAGCCTGGATGTGTCGAACATTCCTTAGCTGTTTCTGGACGGTGCTGCTGTCACCACCGTCTGCAGGATCACCCCAGGTGACAACGCATCCGTCACCCAGAACGGCGGCAAATGCAGAACGAGTAGCCTGAATGCTATGCACTTTCCTGAGCTGCTCTTGGATGGTGCTGCTGTCACCGCCTGCTCTAGGCGCTCCCCAAGTGACCACAGACCCATTCTCAAGGACCGCAGCAAAGGCGAAAGGGGTGGACTGGATGCACTGCACGTTCCTGAGCTTTCCGTTACCGGTTCTTCTGCTGCTACCCCCAGACATCCAACATCCCCAGGTGACCACGGATCCATCTTCCAGAACAGCAGCAAATGCACCTTGGGTAGCCTGGATATGCCGAACATTCCTGAGCTGGTGCTGGACGGTGCTGCTGTCACCACCTTCTAAAGGATCACCCCAGGTGACAACGCATCCGTCATCCAGAACGGCGGCAAATGCCGAAAGAGTAGCCTGAATGCGATGCACCTTCCTGAGTTGCTCCTGGACGGTGCTGCTGTCACCGCCTTGTCCAGGCTCGCCCCATGTGACTACAGATCCATCGTCCAAAATAGCAGCAAATGCACGCTCGGTGGCCTGAATGTGCTGCACGTTCCTTAGAAGCTGCTGGACGGCGCTGCTATCACCACCACCATTAGCACGCCCCCAGGTGACCACAGATCCATTCTCCAGAACCGCAGCAAAAGCAGAAAACGTGGACTGGATGTGCTGCACGTTCCTAAGTTGCTCCTGGGCGGCATCGCTGTCCTAAGCCCCAAACCCGAAACCCTAAACCTCAAACCCTACCTAGACCCTCCAATGTAATTCCTTTTTGGATTTGGTCTGGTTTTTTGGTTAGGACTCTTATTAGGACTACCAGAAAGGTACTACATTGGAGGGTCTAGGTAAACTCTAAACCCTAGAATCCCACCCCTCAGCTGCTCCTGGACAGCTTGGCTGTCGCCACCAAACTCTGGGTGCCGACAGGCGACCGCGGATCCATCACCCAAAATGGTAGCAAAAGATGATCCAGTCCTTGGGCGGGATATTTACCTTAAAATGGAATCGAGGGTTGCAGGGGACCTTTGAAGGAAGAAACTGTTGTGTGGAGGTACAGGGATGTGTAGGATTCTATGGAGGTATAGAAGGTGTAGAGGTCAGTGCTTCCAAAGATCAAACACCCCAACGGGCGGATTCCAATAACAATACTGATTATATATAATATGCTGGTGGCCACATGAGCTGTAGTCTAAGCTCCTTAAAGGAGGGTTCTATAAGGGATTCTATGGGGGACTACCATAAGGCCCATTAAGGGTAATACTAGGGGAGTTTAGACAATAGCTCATATAAAAGCTCCCTATGTGGGGAAACTACCCTCTGAACTCCAAAATGGGATCAAGGACTTGACCTGAAGTCCACTAATGTAAGCCCGTGAATAACAAACACCCTCCCCTAAATACTGTTGATACTATAAATCTTGCACGGCTGTAGTATCATAATTCCCAAGGTTTAGGGTACCTAGGGTCATGCAGGATTCATTTCGGAATGTCGGAACATGTTCCCTACATAATCCCCAAAAAGGGACCCCAGAATCCCACTACAATCCTTACTATCCCTAAGCGTCCGCCCAATGGTCTGAAACTCCAGCAACAAACCTTAAAAAACTCAACCCCAAGCCCTAAGCCCCTAAGCCCCAAAATCCTAAGCCCCTAAATCACTAAGTCCCTAAATCACTAAGTCCCTAAATCCTAAACCCTCAACCTAAACTCCATCCCCAAGGTTCCTCTTCCTGCTTGCCAGCAATGTAGGCCGCATTTGCCTTAGCCCACATTACCCCAGGAAGATAAAAGGATCCTTTTTACATAAATATGAACCCTTAACCCTAAACCCTAAACCCTACAGTAGTTTCCATTGCTTCAATCCCATACCCGCAAAAAGTATAAAAAGAGGATCCCTAAATCCTGTATACCTTAGGTGAACCCCCCACCCAGTAATAGTGACTATAAGGGATAATAGGGATTATATTAGGGTCCTCTTAAATTCTTACTACACCCCTTTAAAGGGATCCCTCACATTGATCCAGTTGCAATGTCAAGGCATCTCCTGGTTTTAGGCCAGCTTCACCTTTGCCGGTGATTGGTAGGAATTGAGGTGATTTAGGGTTTCGGGTTTAGGGTTTAGGGTTTGGGGTTTAGGGTTTGGGGCTTGGAGTTTAGGGTTTGGGGGCTTAGGCGCGAATGCCAAATCCAAAAAATATGTCAAAAAACACATTTATATGATAATAGGGAATGGAAACAAAACTGAAATCAGCATTTTAGGTTTGGAATTTCGGGAATGGAAAGAAAATGGCAACTGCTATTTACTTTAGGGATCCGTTCCTCCCTTCCTTACTAACAACCAGCAAGTCACCCACCGTCTGACTTTCATCAAGGATGCGCCCTGCTGAGTCCTGCAGGACTCCTGGACCAGTCAGGAGGGCGTTCTGAGCTTGCAGCTTCACATACTTAAGTGGGCGCTCCATACCTGGGTTGCTGTTAAGGAACTTAAATTAAGTTACCATCATGGGTATATATAGTAAATAATAGGGTTTCCCCAATATAGTAACTTGATTTAAGTTCCTAACAGCAACCCAGATACTGATTGGGATCTGCATGGATCTTCCACTCAGCAGGGCTACGCTGATGGAATCGAGAGCTGTGGGCGGACCTTCCATTGCGGGCTACCGTTGGACAAAGCTGCGGCAAGCTTTGCTGGAAAGCATTGTCTATTGAAATTGTTAAGACCTCCTAATGAACTAAACCCCTGTACAGCTTGATAAAACTTCTGAGATGTAGGGGCCTGGTTTATAGTGTATCCCTACCACAACGATTTAGGGTACTATTTTTGGGTTTGGGGTTTGGGGCTTCAGTTTTTGAATTGAGGCCAGCTCTTCGAGCAACTGACTCCCTGCAAAAAAAAATGACCATAAGAATAAAGAACATTCCATGTTCTTGTCTATTCCTTCATTCCATGCAAACCACCCTAAACCCTAAAGCTCGAATCCCTAAAGCCGAAACCCTAAACCCCAATAAACCCTAAGGGGCTTCAGAGATACTCATGACAAGGCTTCCAAGCTGTCCGGCTGATGGAGAAAGACGTGAATCACCGTATATACCTTAGGTGGACCCCCCACCCTGTAATAGTGGCTATAAAGGATAATAGGGATTATATTAGGCTATCATATTCTTATTATACCACTATTACAGGGTATAGGGGGTCCTCCTAATATATACCTAAAACCTATTTGGGTGTTTCCCGAATTAGGGGTACCTTTAAAGGGGGATATAGGGCTTATAGATGGGTTGTATAGGGATTCTATGGGGTTCTGGGGGCCTATATTGAGGTCTCCATATTGAGGCAAACCACAATTTAAGAATTGTGGTGCTACAAGTACTGTATACTTAGGGTCATGCCAACATTTCTCCATGAAATTCCTCTCGACGCTGCAACCTGGTACTTTTTGCAATTCAGGGACCCGACGAGAAAGCCCCACATGTTGGTCGGGCTTCGATGAAAAGTGCAGCACATCCGCACACGTCAGGATAAAACAACTCTCTGACAGGAATTTTGCCCTGCGTAGGTAGGAAGCAATTAAACATGACAAAAAGTTGACATCGACCCTAAACCCTAAACCCTAAACCCTAAGCCCTTTAAAGCCTGAAGCCTCAACCCGGCCCCGCATGCTTGGCCTCGTTCGCGCCCTTCACTAAGGTGGTCGGTCATTTAGGGGAGTATTATAGGGGTCATCAGGGGGGATACTAGGAGTTTATACTATGGCTCATATGGGAGGGGTTCTTCGGCATCTGACCTGCGCGCCAGTGGATGCATCCCCTCAACCCTAACTCCTAAGCTCGAAACCCTAAATCGTAACCCTAAACCCTGAACCAAAAAAAGCTAAACCTTAAATCCAAAATCCTAAACCCTAAGCCCTAGATCCTCAAACCTAAGCCCTAAACCCTGGATCCTCAAACCTAAACCCTTAACCCCAAGCCCTAAACACGGGCACCGGTCCGTGGCAGTGTCCACGATAGCATGGCCTCCTTGGCAGGTTGTAGCCTCTGCTGACGGGCTGCAGGTTTACTTACTGGAGATTATGTTTTTTTTTCTGGTTTTAGAGTTTAGGGCTTAGGATTCAGGTTTTGGTGTTTAGGTTTTAAAGTTTAGGTTTCTGGTTTTAGGGTTTAGGGTTAAGGTTAATAGAGAATCAGGGAATATAATCCATCCCTATCATCCTATGTAAAACATGTTCCCTTAGTCCTTACCAACCACCCGTAAGCTACGACTAAGGCTGTAGGCTGTAGGCTTGAGGGTTAGGCTCAAGATTGAAGGCTCAGGGAGCTTGGATTAGGATTCAGGCTGTAGGTTTTACGGGGTTGGGATGCAGATGAGGGGTTTAGGGCTTGAGGTTTGGGGCGTAGGAATTGGGATTTAGGCTTTTGAATGGAAAGTCACCCAAAAAGGATACCTCAGAGAGACAGAGACAGAGAGCGAGAGAGAGAGATAGGTTGGGCCCCTGTTATAAGACTAACACAGATAGAGGCCACAATCTTAAGAATCCCATATGAGGTAGCTTGTGGGAACTTCTCCAAAAAGCTACCTTAGGCACCCGAGTGGTCTACAAGAATTACCAGAGGATTCTGGGCAACCCTTTGTACAATAGAGGGTTCCTTATGGTCTGCGAGTACCATTTTTGGGGGTTGCCTATACTGGAAGGGTCTATACTACTGTCCCTTACACTACCATATCAGTAGCACCTCCTTTACGCAATGTTTTGAGAAGGCGCTGCGCAATAGACTCTGTACACCATCCATTCCTGCAACAACTTCAACGGTGCTAATCATGATACCTTCTGCCAAAATCTCCGCACTGGGACCTATGTTGTTCCGCAATGAAGATCATTATAGTAGACGGCAGGGGGAGGGGCATTTGCACCTTCGCGCAACAGTAGTGTCTAGGGATTAGGGTTTAAAGGTTTAGAAAGGGACAAGTCTATTTTTCTGTGGTCAATTCTTCGGGGTTTCAAGCGTGTGTAGATGTTGAGGTCGTACACCTTGGGATGTGTAATCTGCTATGATATGCTCCAAACAGATGGGCTATACTCTTAACTCCTAGTATTCCCCTTAATAAGCCCTGTAGTAGTCCCCTATATAGTCCCTTATGTAACCCCCTTTGAGGAGTTTTGACCCTACACCCTAAACCCTATAAGGATTATTATAGCCCCGCTTTTAGGAGTTTAGACTATGGCTCATAAACCCTAAACCCTGAACCCTAAATCCTAAACCCTAAACCCTAAGCCCTAAATCCTAAACCCTAAACCCTAAATAGGAGTTTAGACTACAGCTCATATCTGGGGATTCTCAAGAGGTCGGGATATCCTGGGACTTTAGCGAAACTGCAAGAGCCTCCCCGTTTAGGGTTTAGGGGCTAGGGTTTATTAGGGTTTAGGGTTGCTATAGGAAAAGTCTTGATGAAGTACCATCCGGAATTTGCAGCAGAAATCAAGAGGCACAACCTACAGCCTGAACCCTAAAACCCCTAAACCCTATTTGGACTCTAAATTTTAAACCCGACGTCTTGCCCTATTTAGGGCTTAAGATTTAAGGGCTTCGGGGTTTAGACTTTGGCTTGGGGGTTTAGGAGTTTAAGTTGTTTTTTCACTCCTTTTTCCGCCTGCCAGAGAGATTTGGGGCTTAGGCTAGGGTGTCTAGGGTTTATAGTCCCCCTTAAGCAGATAGAGTATGGCTTTGGGTATATTATACTAAGATCCCCATATACCCCACATTCTATCTACTCTAAACCCTTAACCTGAACCTTATCTACTTAATAGGGGGGACTATAGGGTTTAAGGTTTAGGGGCACCACGGGAGAAACATGCTCTTGGAGCGTCGGGCCTATGTCTGCTTGAAACGAAATTACAAACAGGGAGTTTAGGGTTTAGGCTTTAGGGTTTAGGGTGTGGGGTTTAAGGTTTAAGCTTTAGGCTTTAGGGTTTGGGGTTTAGGCTTTAGGGTTTGGGGTTTCGGGTTCAGGCTTTAGGGTTTAGGGGGTGACGCAGGGGAATTCAACGGTGACCGTTGCATCCCAGTTGAAATACTAAACCCAAATCCTAAACGCGATCAGTGAGAGCAGCCCAAACCCTAAACCCTAAACCCTAAATGACCCATACCCTTCTCAGAAATAAGTCCCGTACAATCATATTCATGCCTGGGTTCCCCATTGCAACAAGAAGAGGGCTTTGGGTTTTGGGGTAACCTGCCCCAAACCGTCAATCCGAAACCCTAAGCTTCCAAGCCACGCGTGGAAAAGTTGTCATTTTGTGGAAAACTAGGGCCATATAATACAGGGAACCCAAAGAAGGATCTCAATCACAACGCTCTACTACATGATAATTCACGAGCTTATCTTCTTCACATACAACACTATATCCGAAAAGAACAGAAGATCTAAAACTACTCTGTATAAACGGCTATAGTATCTCCGTTTGTAATACAACACACCCTGTGAAACTCTATACATTCCCTGTGTCCATTTCGCTTTCTTTTTCTGTAATCTTTACATTTGACATCCATCCATTTGGGTGATATCCACCTAGGGTTTAGGGTCTAGGGTTTAGGGCTTAGTGAGTAAAACCTAAACCCCAAGCCCTACACGCGGTTGATACCAAAAAAACCTGCATGATCCTATTATGGTATTCTTGTATACTACGCTCGGTGCAGGATTTGAAGTATCAACAATATGAGCTATAATCTAGGCTCCTAGTATCCCGCCTGATAATCTCTATAATACTTCCCTATATAATCCCCCCTATAACCCCCTTTAAGGAGTTTAGACTATGGCTCAGAAACCCGAAACCCTGAAGCCTAAATCTTAAACACTAAACCCTGGACCCTAAATCCTAAACCATAAACCCTAAACCTTAAACCCTAAACCTAGACCCTAAACCCTAAATCCTAAACCCTGAACCCTAAACAATATCCCTTCAACATCCCTTGCATGCTCAGGAGCCATCTTCGTGGCGCGCCACCGGAAGCTCCGGCGGCAGCACGGGCAAAAGCCAGCCTGGCATGGGGCTCAAAAACATTCTGTGTAGGGTTGAGGGCTTACCCAGACCCCTGAAAGGATCTAAAAATTAGATCCCCTATATAGACCCATTATACACCCTTTATAATCCTTATATAATAACCCCTATGGTTCTAGGGGATCTAATGTTTAGATCCTTTTGGGGGTCTGGGTAGGGTTTAGGGTAATCTTCCCAAAGCCACCTAGACCACTGCCATGAGCTGTTAGGGTCTTAGGGTAGAAAGGGTCAGGTTAGGCGTTTGGGGTTTAGGGTTTAGGGTTTAGGGTTTAGGCCTTTAAATGCCCGCCTGTAGATTCCTGCGCTGCTGAACAAGTAGGAAGTTTCCCCAAACAGGGGTTGGGGTTTAGGGGTTAAGTGGTTGATACTACCCTGGGTACCGTAAACCAGTGGAATTCTGCTATTCCAGTATACTGAAATGATGCAGGATTTTTTCTAGCATCAGAAGTGGGGACACATCCATGCATATATATGTATATAGATAGAGAGAGAGAGGGGTAATGAGAGAAGTACGGCAACCTTGCTAAGCATTCATAATTGTATTTTTGAAGCTCCAGTTCCAGACAAACCCTAAACCCTTAACCTTAAACCCTAACATAAAGCCTAAGCCCACACCGCATGGCTGCGGCTGTAAAGCCTAGACCCTGAACCCTAAACCCTTAACTGCACCTTCTCATGGCCGGAATGCCATTGATCCGGGCATTGACTTTCAGCCGGGCCACATTCCTGCCAAGGCTGTTTTGGGATTCGGGGCTTGAGGCTCAAGGCTCGAGTTTTCGGATATGAGCTATAAATTGAATTCCTAGTATCCCCCTGAAAAAATTCTATAATGCTCCCCTATATAACCCCCCTTTGACGAGTTTAGACCCTAAACCCTAAAAATCCCTAAGCCCTATATTACCCTATATAACCCCCTAACCCTTATAGTAATCCCCTATATAACCCCCCTTTAAGGAGTTTAGACTATAGCTCCTCTGGAGTTCAAAGTTCAGGGCTTCGGATTCAGGATTTGGGGCTTGTGGCTGAAGGCTTACGGTTTGGGATTTAAGGGTTTTGGGCTTATAATATACCAAATTTAGACCTTGCTGTAGCATTCGGGGTTTGGGACCAAGCATTCAGGGCTTGGGATTGTAGGATTTGGGGTTTTGGGGGTCTAGTGCGGGGTCACAGGCACTTGAAAGTTTCCCTAAATTACTATTCCCAAAATGAGGGAATTTATGCTTCCCCCCCCCCCAAAGATCCACCTTTTTTGGTGGCTATAGACGTTATTTGAATCCATACCTACTTAATTACCTATCTGTCTTACGGGTAGTCCGACTGTTGCTGCTGGATGAGTTTGCGTTAGGGGTGGTGTGTGGACCAGACCTAGAAAGTCAACATAATCTCGACACACTGAACAGAATTAAGTTGACAGGTAGAGAGTTCAGAACGTACTATGATATGGAAACAAGATACTTTGCACGCTGTAGGTGGAAGAAGTTGACAAATAGACAGTTCAGAGTGTACCATCGCGGTGGCTTTGCGCTTGGTGCGTTTCGCCTTGGCCAACAACTCCATGAGCTCATGGTCGGCCTTTAGCGACCACTCGCCCTGCAGTCCAATGTTGAGGCCCAACGCCGACTGAATATTGTTGAGCGTGACGCGCAAGTCCGTGGAGCTCATGGGAAGCCGAGACTGGTGGACTGTGACCGAGCCATTGTTGCTTGCATCCAACTGGAAGACAACGAGCCCATGCCAGAACCTGGGAAGTTGGATGAGGTTCCGGTCATGCCATCGGATTTGGGGGAGATCTTGAGGTAGGCGGAGCCGTCCTTGAACACGACCGCCCCATCAACTGGAATTTGCGCCATTGCTAGTTAGATAAACACAAATATAGTAGAGTAGATTTTGATTGGAATGCCTGCGAACAAGTATAGGTTCAAGTGACATGGCTAAAGACTGTATAGGTTAGAGAACCCGTGAGCCCCATTGAAACCGATTGAAGCGATTGAA
>CAJNIZ010009842.1:0-10836 GCA_905231905.1 Symbiodinium pilosum
GGTTTAGGGTTTAGGGGTTGGAGCTCAGACTAGAGTTTCTGGATCAGGGATGGGGTTCAGGGTTTGGGCTTCAAACTTCAGGGATTAAGAGGGCCGATTCTAGGGACGTTGAATGAAATCCAATGCCCTGAGCCCTTAACCGAAGAAATGAAAACCAGGTATATTGGGTCCGTCATCATGAAGGACCCGTGCTAAAGGCCCATGGTTCTAACTTGTGAACTAGAATGTAGCAATTGGGTGCTAAGCTTACTGGGTCTTAGTAGGGAATGAGGGAATATACTATGTATAGGGAGTATATAAGGATTATATTCCCTTGTTCCTCACTAAGAAACATTGAGTACGTGTGCAGAAGGGTTGTGGAAGTTGTGGACTAGGCAGGAGGCGCCTTGAGTCATGGAAATGATAAACTCTTCACCCCTTGAATACTTTACTGTCGCTTTGCGGTATGAAGATCCTCCACCCCCAAACCCTAAACCCTTAACCCTATCTAGTTTTGCTTGAGGATCTGGAGTTGGGTGTAGAGGGCCGGATCTGACTTACCTGTGGTTGTGCCCGTCTCCCGTGAGTCCATAATTCTCAACACATGCCCAAATTCAAAGTGCCAAACATTATATGGGGGGTCTGAGGGAACCTCATATGAGCCTTATACCCCTTTTTGAAGTCCCTCATGGTCTCCATACACCCCTCGTATGCAATTTATAGAAGCTCCCGCCATTGGAAACTCCCTTTCTGTAGCTTGTCCTAGTTCAGCGACACCCTTTACCTCATCCTGTGAAAGGGGTGAAGCTCAGATGCTAGATGTTGAAACCTGAGCCTTTACTGGGAGTTCCATGGGAAACCCTAAGCCCTAAACGCTCTTCCCCCAAAAGAAGCCTTGGTTTTGGTTAGGCCAGAACCTTGCGCCAATGGTATAGGGCGCGGGTAGTAGGGTAATCCTCAAGACTTTTAATTCCCAGATACGCCTGAAACCCCGAGATCCAATGCCGTAACCCCAAATACTGATAAAGCCTGAGAACCTCAAACCCCATACTCGAAACCAAAATCGGGAAACCCTCGACCCGGCCCGGGCTGGGGGGGGGGGGGCCGGCGGGGGCAGGGCACTGCTAGCAACCTTCGCCGCCTTGAGCTGCCAGCTCGTCAGCTCTCAGCAGGCAACGGGATTTGCGATTAGCGCAGTGTGGGGGTTTAGGGGTTGAGGGCCCCCAGGCCCCCGGAACTAACATGGAACTTAGTCTTGCGAAGGGGGGGGGTGCCTGTATCGCCACCTGGCAATGGTTCAACGGTTCAGGACGCAGGGTTGAAAGTTTAGGGTTTGGGGTTAGGGGAGTTGTTTGTTTGTCGCCCTGCTTTTGATAGTCTAAACTCCTTAAAGGGGGATTGTATAGGGGATTATACAGGGGACTACTATGGGGGTTATTAAGGGGGATACTAGGAGTTTAGACAATGGTTCATATAAAGCCCTGCAACTGGTAAGCCCAGGCTTAGTAGCTGACAATTCAAGTTTCTATTGTGGATACAAGAATAGTAAGGAAATCCAGGTCTTCTGGAAAACAGGTTTATTTACTGATGGTTGGGAGGGAATACTTAAGGGAATACAATGCCTATGCAATCCCTATATAAGATATTCCCTGATTCCCTATTACCCCCAGTGAGCTTAGGGTTGAGGCTGCGAGGATTAGAGTATGTACTCTAACGGACCCAGCGCCCAGCAATCAGGTTGAGTGCCCCGAACCCCAAACCAAACTGCGAGGATTAGTTTTTTGTTTGGGAGGGGGAGGGGAGGGGGGCGCAAATGCGTCGCAACCCACGTGGTGGATTTTTCCCCTTCCTTTGTGATCCTAGGGTTACATGGATCTTGCAAGTGAGTTCGGGAAGCTTTCTTGTCGGGATCCTGTTGAGTTCCTCTTAAGCTGGCTAGGAAGATCCCAATACTGGAGAATGAAGAGGAAAATGGACGTCTCTTCTGGTCTCTTACAATTAAGATACTACACACCTACCTATTATGTTCAAGTTTGTTCAGACTCTTCCCTCAACCCTAACCCTTAAACTGGGTTGCTGTTAAGGAACTGAAATTAAGTTACGAGGGAACCCCGGTATGTACGAAAAAGAACATTATCCTGGTGAATTGAATTAAGTTTCTTAGCAGCAACCCAGGAAAGCTCTCTTGTGCAGGTGAGTATTCCTGCGTGGGACGAGGTCACAACGCAAGACGATCCTCGGCTTGGATGCGAAAGATGCAAACGCTGTAGGGCTCAGGGCTTAGGGTTGGGGATATTGATTGCAAGATGTGGCAGAATCCTGAGTAGGGACCCCCCGTCTATGAATTCTCTCACAGAACCCTAGGGTGATGGGGAGAATCTTGCACCAATCACCCAAAGTACAGGGGTGGCGCAGGATTCCTCAACGCACAAAAGGATCCCCCTATGTCTGAGAAAGACCTATTTGAAGGAGGGGCATCCGCCCTCAAAACCCTAAGGAATTGTGTTCAGATAGCCCACAGTACTTACATGGCGTGGACAGCCTAAACCCAAAACCCTAGCTGCGCATCTAGAGCATATTGAATCATTAAATTCGTTGGAGATTCTAGCATGTACTGTCCTGGGTGTCAGGAAGTTCTGGCTTTGTGCAGCATATGAAGTCTTCCAACCTCAGCTGAAATCTGGTCCCCATGTCCTGGCTCACACCGAATTCTGGCCCCAAAATATAGATCGATTTCCCACATGTTCGGGAACAACTTAGGAGAACGTTTCTGCTGACAAGCGGCTGGATGTGCTGGATCCCGTATCTGGGATTTGCTCAGAAGGTCCCGGAAGCAGAGTAACCAAATAACAGTATTAATAGTAGTTAAATAGTAATAATAGCAGTAGTAGTTATAACAGTAATAGCAGTAATAGTAGTAGTAATAGTAATAATAGTACTAATAGTAATAATAGTAATCATAGGCGTAATAGTTGTAATATCCAGCGGGTTGCATTTCTTCCGGTCCTTTGAGACACATTTGTCTAGGTTTTCTCCGTTTTTCCTAAAAGCACAGCAACCTACTGCCCGATTTCTTCGACGAATAGGGATAATGCGGTAGGCCAAACCCTAAGTATTGGGGGCCACATAATGACAGGGACAGGACCCAAGAATTGATGGTCGGGCTTTCACATAGTTGCACCCATGGCAGTGACACACGCTTACCAGGACAAACCCCACCATCTTAGCTAAAGTCTAAGCTCCTGAAAGGGGGATATATAGGGGAGTATAGAACGGACTACTCTGGGGGTTAGTAAGGGGGATACTAGGAGTTTAGACCTTAAACCCTAAACCCTAAATCCTAAACCCTAAATCATAGTATCCCCCTTAGTACAAGGTATAGTACTCCCCTATATAATCCCCTAAATACCCACCTTTTAAGGAATTTAGACAATGGCTCATATTCTGGCTCAGATCTAAGGCTTGGAGCCTGGGGTCTGGTCTTCCCCAGGGATATTGTATGGATTTGTAGGGTTCAGGGTTTCCACATCTTTCAACATTTCCCAATAATCAAGAAACAAATGGAAAGAACATGGAATATGAAATCCAAATAGGGATAATAGAGTGCTTGAGAGGCAAAAGAATCAATGGGTGAGTTTTTTTGGTAGTCCTTATATTATGATAAGGATCACCGGTTCATGGAAGGCCCTACTCATGTTCTCCGAGAAAACCCTAGCTTCCAGAATTCCATGAGGGTTTTAGGGTTTGGGGTTTAGGGTTTACGGAAACCCTAAACGCTAGCCAAGCTGACTTAGGCATCCTGGGCTGTGCCGGAGCGCGTCGCACGATGCCCCGTGCACCATGTTCCCACTGTCAACGTCGCAGCTTGGTTGAACCCTGCCCTTAGGCGTGATGAGAGATTCATCTGCTGATTCCGTGAAGATCCTGAAACCTCCAGCTACTTCTCAGTTTCCCCAAGTTGCAAGTATATACACCTCACAGTCAACTTTGCAAAAGAGGTGCTAAGTGAGATCTCCAAGAAGATATGGCGCTTCTTCAAAAGGTTCCAGGTCCCTACATTGTGCACCCTACGCTCTAGTCTAAAGCCTAAACCTTAACGGGGTCCCTTTGTCGGCCTCTGGGGCCAGAACACTTCGACCATTGCAGACACTTAGGGTTTATAAAGCTGAAGGCGGGGGCCTGCATGAAGAGCGTTGGAGTTTTTGTGCAGCCCAGAGTTGGTTACAAAGACTTGGATTGGAGGGTTCCCCGAACTCTACACCCTAAGCTCCAAGCACCGAGCCATAATCTCCAGCCCTAAACCGTAAACCCCGAAATTGAGAATGCCAAGAAGAATATCATTGAAAGGGTGGTCCGTGGTAGATAGAGTTCTGGGATTCGAGATTTAGGGCTTATGGGGTTGGGTGAACACGTTTTGCAAGGAGCTGGCGTTGACAGCATTCTGCTGACGCCAAAAAGAACAGAAGCCAGGAACTTGTTGCAGACAATTAAACTCTGCGCCCCAAACAAAACCCTAACCCCAAAAAAATAAATCATGAACCTCTCAACATCCAGGGTTCTAGCTGCGGAAGCAAACAAGCCAAAGAACTGACTTCAGGTCAGTTTTCTGGGCATAGCACATTATACCCAGCCCCCATCATCCTATGCTCTGTGTGTGTTTGGTTTGGGGTTTAACCCGCATCTCTGCGTATTGCATGGAGGGGACGGTTCTGACGTGGTGCAGTATGAACTCCTTGATTCCAGGATATTGTCAAGGGACCCCCCGAATTCGCTTCGTATCCACTTCTACTCTCCAATACAACCCCAGGGTCCCTAGGGTACACTATTTAGAGCAACCTGGATATGGGACACCTGTGGTACGCAGACCCTCAGGGGTTTGAGTCAAAGACCAACGAATCTCTACCAGCAGAGCTTAGGAGGTGTAGGATGCAGGCAGGAACTTCTCCGACGCCTCCCTCTTGGGTCCAGATGAACCGTATTCTAAATTCCTTAAAGGGGGTTATATAGGGAATAATATAGGGAGCTACAAAAGGAGTTCTTAAGGGGGATACTAGGAGTTTAGACTATAGCTCATATGGATGACCTCTAGTCTGAATGTTGAAAGGCGCCGCCTTTGCATTGAAAAGAGCAGCAGCTTTTATCTGAACAGAACACTTTGCACTCCCCCAAACCTACATGGAAACCCATATAGTCCCCTGTTAGAAGGACTGTAGTCTTTACAGGGCCCTTTTTTGGTTTCCATGTTAGTTTCCGGGAATGTAATTATACAAAAGCCGTACAAGGAATATACAAATACCACTTTCAATCGAACTCCTATTCTAGCCCCCACAGGTCTCTATGGCATCCAGAAAACCCCTACATCAATCCTGCATACTCCCTGCCTGTTGAATCCCTCTGCACGCCCTTGGCGCTTCCTAAACTCTGAACCCTCAACCCTAAACCCCAAATCTTCAGGTACTGCCAGTTTGAGGCTGTAGGGGTGGGTGAAGCTTTGGAGCTCAGGATTGGAAGTGTCTAGGCTAGTGGTCTGGGGTTTCGTGTATAGGCTTCACTGTGTTGGGTTGAGAGTTCAGGCCTAACAGCAGATCCTAGTCCACAAAGTCAGAATTTATGTGTTAGGGCTTAAGGTTTAGGATTTAGGGATTAAAGCGACCTCACCCGACCTCACCCTAAATGGTGGCTCATATGGGGAACAGTACCAAAATGTTCTTAAATCGGGTATTGGAATTATTCTAAATTACTTTGATTAGGGCTTAGAATTATAATGGACAACAGGAGTGTTTTGTGATGTACCTGCTTTCCACAAGAAGTAATATGGCTGGACTGCGAACACTTTCTACTAGAAAAAGGCCAGACTTTTTACCTCCGTTCATCTCGCTGTGCCTTACTATTCCTGAATTCGAAGCAACTAGTGTGGAAGCCTGAGGAAGTGCCAACATGATTTCTGAACAATCCTTATACATCTTTAGTCTAACGCAATTAACTCCAAAGCCCTGTTCTGATTGCTTAGACCCCACATAGAATGCCACCCTAAACCCTAAACCCTAAACCCTAAACATAAACCCAGCTGCCATGTCAGGCTCCTCGTCTTTTCCACTCTGTTCTCCAAAGCCCTACATATCCCAAATCCTTGAAAACGACCTTGTTCCTAAACCCTGAAACCTGAAAACCCCACACCCTAAAACCCTAAAACCCTAGACCCTAAGCCCTAAATCCTAAAACCCTAAACCCCCCAAACCCTAGGCCCTACAACCCCACTTGCAGTCCCGGGGCCTTTTAGGTTGACGGCACAGTTGAGATGGACACAGCCCTGAACATGAGCATGATGTACAGCATCGTGGAGGGCTGCTCGGTTTAGGGGGTTTAGGGGTTTAGAGGTTTAGGGGTTTAGAGGTTTAGAGGTTTAGAGGTTTAGAGGTTTAGGGGTTCAGAGGTTTAGGGGTTTAGGGGTTCAGAGGTTTAGGGGTTTAGAGTTTAGGCAGCATCTTGGCGAGCTGCTCGGTTTTGGTGATGTGCCTAGAGTCTAGGTTATAGGGTTTAGGGTTTAGGGCTGGCGGCAGGGACCCTGTCCTTGATTAAGCGTTATTTGTAATCTCGATTGCCTACAGCTTGGTACCAACTACCCCGCAAATAGCTAGACCCTAAACCCTAAACCTTAAAACTGAAACCCTCCTTAAATAGTTAACCCGAAACCTTCCAAACCTTAACCCCAAAGCCTGAAACCTTAAACCCTCCTCAAATAGCGAGAACAGCCGACGAACCTGTAGAAACTTTAGGTTGCAGGTAAACCCTGCGCACCCTAGACTGGGTTGCTGTTAAGGAATTGAAGCTGAAATTAAGTTACCATCAATGGGTATATATATATATACATATATAGTAAACAATAGGGTTCCCCCAATAGAGCAGCTTAAATTAAGTCCCTTAAGTCGCTATATTCCCCCCATGTTCTTTTCCATCTGATTCTGCATGAAAGGGGGATAACAAAGTCCCTAAACCCTGAACTCTTAACAGCAACCGGGCTTAAAGACCCAGTAAACTCTTAGCAGCGACCTGAAGACCAAGCCTGACTCCATTAGAGTAGAAGGGTTTCTGGCTTGGGGTTGAGGGTTTTGGGCTTGAGGGTTTTGGGGTTTAGTGTGTTGTGGTTTTGATTTTTGGGGTTTAGGTTTTTGTGGTTTTGGGGTTCGGGGTTTAGGTTTTGGGGTGTTGGGTTTTGGGTGTTTTGGGTTTTGGGTTTATGCTGTTGGGTTTAGGCTTCTGAGTTTTAGAACTTCCGGGGTTTAGGGTTTCTGATTTTTTGCGTTTAGGGCTTGGGGGTTCAGGGTTTTGGTCTTTAGATTTTTTGTGTTTAGGGTGTGGGGTACCCCGAGTTACATTCAAAGTCGAGGTACACTGCCGCAAGCCGCTATCGACAGCGGGCTGGATGGCTACGATGCTGGCCATTTCATTTCATGGCACTTTAGGTGCTATCTACTTGAAGGGCTCTTGGGACTTAGTTATAAGTTATAACTGGGCTTACGACGTATCTACGCGACCCCCAAATATGAGTAGGCTTATAAACATGAACCTTCAAGGAGAGTACAGGGATATGACCCAAGAATGTAGAATCAAACAACCTCTGGCTATAGGGTTGTTTCCGTAAAGAATCAGACGCCTATGTCGGCCCAATACATCAGCATCCCGGCTCCCGGGATCCCCCAAAAGTGGAACCCTAACTGTCGGAAATCCCCAAACCAGCGTTCAGGGTGGAGCATGCTTAGTCCTTAAACCCGAAACTCTCTGCGAAAGAGGAGGTTTCTATTGGCTCGTTCCAACAGAGTTCAAGCCCTAAACTTTCAACCACTAAAAGTTCAAGCTCATGTACTCCCCATATCTATGTATGTAGATCTCTCTCTCTATATATATACATATACATACATACCCCCAGTCACCCCAGAATAGGGACCTGTCCTACGTTTTTGACACCAGCGCCAAGGATGGGATTGAGATGGCCTTCTCCAATACTAAGGCAAGTCTGGGGTTCATAGGATTTGGGGGTTGAGGATTCTGAGGCTTTGGGGATAAAGGGTAAACCTTAGAACAAGAAACCACTCAACGCCAAACTCTGTATTTTGCGTTTTCTTGGTTTGGGATATGTCCCTGGCATGAACTTTGAGTTTGGCCTTCGGCTACGGGGATAGGATTTTAGGGACACAGGGTTCAGTATTTAGGGTTGCAACTTTGGGTTTTAGGCTCGAACTTTTGCGCTTTGGTGAATCCCAAAGCCTCAACATTGCACAAGCTTACACAAAAGGGTCACAATTTCGGAGGAGGAGGCGGCTGTTTTGACGCGTAGCCACATATAACCCTGTCTCTCCTAAACTCTCGACGTTGGGCCATACTATCGCACGATTAATACCTCATATCCTAGGACTTGCTGGAGTGTGGGGTCCGAAATGGTGCAACACCTCCCGTGGCAGCAATTTGCATGGCCATAAATAGGGGTCCTCAAGAGGGCTAGAGTGTTCTTCTTTTTGTTGAATCCTTACCCAAAGGGTCCATGTAGCTATATATCGTGTACTTGGGCCCGAGAGTAGTTCTACGGGAACCACTTGGGCCCCTAAGACTATATGATTAGCTACATTCCCTAAACCCTCAACCCTAAACCCAGGGCCCTTAAAGCATGTACGACGAAGAGTCGCCCAAATGTTTGGCAGAAGAGGCACCCTCTTACGAACTGAGCGTGAGCCTGACAAGACGCCCTTTGAAGACTTGCGTTTAGGGTTTAGGGCCTAAAAATGCGTAATGGGGTTTGTCCATGGCTAAGGGGTTCGTAAGTCAGCAAGCATCCGCACAATACAACTATAAAGTCCTGTGAGGTCGCTATACATGCAGCATGAAATCCTTATCTGCCACCATGAAGCCGAATGAGGTTCCTGTATATACATTCTTGGTACAGTCCTGCAAGTGATCACACAGCAGGACAGGCCGCTGCACACCGACCTTAATCTGTACAAATGCGTTTCTTTACTTAGATATTCCGGAAACCATCTTCCATTATTCCCATTCTTATCCCCGAAGTTCTAAACGCCAAATTCCAACGCCTAAATCCCAACACCCTAATTCCCAAATACTGCACCTTAAATCCTGAATCCTAATACCTTACGTGTGACCCAAATTACCTACAGCTTACTAGGAATTACCCCCTAATTAGTAGGTACAACCTCTAAATCCGTAGGTCGTTGGGGTTACAGGTAATCCCCAAACGCTGAGGCCCAAACCTTAATCCCTAAACCCTCAACCCTATAAACCCTAATCCCTGAACCCTAACCCTAAACCGTAAACCCTGAGCCCTAAACCTTAAAGCAGATATCATCCCCGGATGCCACAGGTTCGTCACTTCAAGGTCCGCTTGAATGATACGCGGCACTTCGGACCTGCCTCTTTGGGCTACCATGTTGGGTGTAGGGTCTAGGGGTTTCGGGTTCAGGCTTTCGGCTTTAGGGTTTAGGGTTTAGGGATGTTTAGGGTTTTAGGGGGTAAGCAATGTACCTATTTAAAAAGGGGCTTTGTATTGAATATGTTGGCAGTTTTGGCCTTGTTTAAGCGGTTGGGGTACTTTAGGTAGGGTTGAGGATAGCAATCTTGGGATGTAGGGGAGGGGAAACACGCATCAACTGCAATTACAGGTAATGTCGGTAAATCATGTTGGAGATACAGATAACACTCGTGTGCCGCGATACGCCAGCCTGGCTTGGGAGTCAGGGTGCTTAGGGGATGCAAGCCCTAAACCTCAACCCCTAAACCCTAATGAAGAGCGTTCTGAGGATGGCAGTAAGTATCAAGGGCACCTGCAGAATTGTAAAGGGCAGGGTACGGGTGCTAAGGGGCCAGGGGAACCTGTAACATCCCTAAACCCTGAATCCTAACCCTTAACTTCAGCAAGATCCCATGCTCCCCTTTCCAACAGGATTCCTACGGATGAGGAACCTCGACGTAGGATGATAGACTCCAGGGATAATAGTATGCATATACTTGCGGGCCCAATGTAACGAATGTTTAATCGTACTGTAGGGCTATATAGGCCCCTTGGGAGGGGTACTGGCAATAACTTGTTGGTGGTTATGAATGGAATCGGTCGCAACATGCGGAATTGGCACGTTTGTGTATTCTTGTACGTGGAATACCTAACGCTGGTTGAAGTTTATACATCTTCAATGTTGCTGTTGACCGGTGCTTATGTGTTACTGACTATTCATGAAGCGGCATTGCTTGTCCGCATGTACAATGTTCATTATGTTGCTCTTGATGGTGACGGTGGTGATGACGATGGTGACCATTCATCACCACAGGTAAGATGCAATGTAAATGCAGAAGACATTGTGCAGCTGCAGGGACTGGCCCGCAAAGGAAAGCGGAGAAGGGAGGAGTCACCATAAAACATTGAATTAACGTGTCTTGGTGCACCTGCTCTGTTGCTAGGAAGCAGCCGAGAGTGCAATCATTCAGCGCTTTCAGAACAATCTGAGGCAAGACGCCCGTTTCATTGCTGCAGTGAGGGTTATCGGCGACGGCCCACACAATCTCTGGCTGAAGTGGAGCGATTTCCACGGTGAGGAGACCGGTGTGGGGGCAAAATTGTCAACCTGAAATTGCTAGATAACATTTATTAATTTATTATGCTGATTTTCATGCAGACTATGGCGGGTTATGGCGTTGTATTGTGCATCTGTCATTCTCCGCTTTTAACGTACATTGCCATGTTTGCTCACTTTTTCTGACTTAAAAAGGGTCATACTTATCCCCATTATTAACCTACTTACTAAGTCCCCCTGACCCTCCAAGTAGAGTATGGGGACCCTAAACCCCAAACCTTAA
>CAJNIZ010009843.1:527-12875 GCA_905231905.1 Symbiodinium pilosum
CACAAAGTGAAGTTGCAGCTCAAGTCTAGATTAGGTTTAATTAAGCCCTCATTTAAGGTGTAGCTAAACCCTAAACCTTAAGCTTTGAATTAGGGCTTAGTAAAACTTGAATTTAGGGTTTAGGTAAACCCTAAATTAGGGTTTAGTTTAATCTTAATTCAGGGTTTAGTTAAACCCTAATGTAGGGTTTAGTTAAACCCCAAATTAGTGTTTAGTTAAACCCTAAATTAGTGTTTAGTTAAACCCAAGCTAGAGTCAAGTTAAACCCTAATTTAGGGTTTAGTTAAACCCCAAATTAGGGTTTAGTTAAACCCTCATTTAGGGTTTAGTTAAGCCCTAGCTTAGAGGGAGGGGGTGCCAGGGCCCAAATCCTGGACATCAATGAAAACATAGAAATTGAACAAATGTATGAAAAGGTAAGGCCTTGCTAATGAACAATTCGAGGTTGAGAAGTTTCTTTTGGATTCCATCATATGCTAGTGGAAAATGTTCAGAAATACCACGCTCAAAATGGTCAATTGGCCTGTGTTTAAGAATGCTGTTGGCGCGAAGCAGGGACAATTTTTAGAAGGTTCTGTGGACACTCCGGGCTTCATATGGCTGTTTAGCTGCGTGTGAGGGCCGACAAGAGCACTGTCTCCTGCGGAGAATTTGGCGACTTGAACTCCGTCAGAGGCCATGCATTTCTTGCAGCTCACGTGTTTTGCCTCCTAGTGAATCCACTTCAGATGCTCCGTCTCTGGGTTGAACGGCCGATTGCATCAAGACTCTTGGGGAGTGTGCTCCAGAAGGAGTGGCGTGCCTGCAGAAGTGCTCCGTGCGATGAAATCCTCACCGGTGCACAGAACGAACCCTCTCTCTCGACTTACGATGCCATGTGACTCCCGTGTCTTGTTGCCTGCCTCGCTGCCAATATGACTGGGCGGTGGACGGGGCAACCGAGGCATGCGCAAACTGAACGGCAAGGATTACACCCCGATGGCAAAATGTGAGCCTTTTATCTGCTTCTGCGTTAGTGCTGTGCACGTCCATGTGTGAGTACATTCAGTTCAATTGTATTGCACAGACATGTGATTACATTCAGTTTGTGCAAATAGCGCTGACTGGAATTTTGAATATTCGACTATTTGATTGCGATGATTTTCTCCCGACTCCGAATATTTCCTATTGGCAGGTGTTTCGGGTGGTTGGCATTTTGGTTAAACGTTTTCGCAGCCAAAACCATCAACCTCCCTCAGGCTTTGTGTGGGCACGCGGGAAACGCACAAAACCAAGAGGGAGGGCGTCAACATGTTGATGCCCCTTTCTTGTGTTTTGTGCAGCGAGATCCGAGCGTTTCCCCTTCTCCCTTCATGAAATATTACATGCCCATGCTTGAGTTTTTCCGAGGTTGATTTTTGGACACGGGGAAAACCCTTGAGCGTTTGATTTCAACTCCCACGAACATGAAACATGTTCCTTTTCTGTGGGGCGGTTGAATGCTCAAGTTTGAGAATAAGTTCTGCCTTTTGATCCCGCCCGCCATCCCCCTCGGGGCAACCGAGGCATGCGCAAACCGAACGGCAAGGATTACACCCCGATGGCAAAATGTGAGCCTTTTATCTGCTTCTGCGTTAGTGCTGTGCGCGTCCATGTGTGAGTACATTCAGTCCAATTGTATTGCGCAGACATGTGATTACATTCAGTTTGTGCAAATAGCGCTGACTGGAATTTTGAATATTCGACTATTTGATTGCGATGATTTTCTCCCGACTCCGAATATTTCATATTGGCAGGTGTTTCGGGTGGTTGGCATTTTGGTTAAACGTTTTCCCATCCAAAACCATCAACCTCACTCATGCTTTGTGTGGGCACGCGGGAAACACAAACCAAGAAGGTTCAGTCCTATTATGAGAAGTGCCCGGAGCCAGCTGATGGCTCGCGCCCGGGCAAAAAAGCGTTGCTCATGGTCGCTCGTGCGCTACATGGAGCGCGTGAAAGCGGGCAAGCGGACTGGTGAAGGACTGCGTCAGCGAGCTCACGACCAAAGCAGTTTACCTGGAGTTCGCTCCAACGGCTCGTTGTGGCCGCGCGTCTGCTGCTGAGGCGGGGTCCCAGTGGTTGGCTTGGGAGACCAAAGTGGAGAAGCGAGACCCAGAAGTGCTGTTCGACCAGCAGGGACCGAATGGGTGTCTCCGCGTATGGGTGGCCGCTGCTGATATTCTGAAATGGAGGCAGCAGTACATGCGCGAGAAAGAAGTGGAATGTACCGGTGAGCAGAAGAAAAAAGGCACAGAGGAAGATGTGGATGCCATGAGGTATGAGGTCTGAGATCTTGTCCAAGCATGGTGTGGGTGTCAGCGTGGGCTTTGACAGCGTTGCTCAGGCCCTCACCACGAATGGCGAGTCTGCTTTTTCTGGCGGTGGATTCCTCCTCAATGTGTCTTTGACCTCCAGCCAGATTCAGCCAGATGTGGTAGAGGAAGCAGAGGCAGACGAAGAGGCAGAGGCAACTACGCCAGAGCCCAGCCCCAAGAAGCCTAAGGTGTGGGTTGATCGGGGCCGGATCATCAGCAGCGCAATCCGGACGGTGAAGTTGCAGCGCAACACCTTTCAGGCTAAAGCGATGGAGCAGCTGAACAAGCAGAAATCCTTCTTGAGCTCTTGTGAGGACCAGCGCAGCGATGAGATCAAGGATCAGTTCAAGGGTGCGCTGGCCACAATGAAAGTTCGTCTCGAAGGTTTGGTGCTCTGTGTGGAGAGCTGTGATGAAGTGCCTGTGAAGCAGTTCATTGCAAGGCTTGGCTTCCCTGACTCGCCAGCACCTCCTTGTGAAGACTATGACAGGCTACAACCGATCAGCGTTCTCTTGAACATTTTGGAGGAGTACAAGAAGGGTTTGGCCGGACGCCGAAAACCCTCTCGTCTAAGAACATTTATTTTGGAGCTGCAACAAAAACTCAAACCGGCGGGATTTTATGTTTGGAGCTGGCCTGCGACTGCTTTTGCTTGGCCTGCAAAATATGCCTTGACATGACGTCGCTGCAACAGTTCAGACATGCCCGTGATTTCTCGGCAGATTTAAGGTAAACCTTTCAGGGCTTCAGGATCTAGTTTGGCATTACAAGTTGAGCTACAAGGGTTTGGAGACAAGCAGGCAGGAACCACAGGCTACCACGCACTCGGAAAGACAACTACTACAGGCTTTGGCTTCGCTGTTCTCTCTCAAAACAAGACGACACATCATCTCAAATCGTACACCTTCGCAACCCACAACCCTCCTTTGTTTCGGATACCTGCCTTACCTCACTGATGGACCGGAAACTGGAGAGCAAAAGGTGTTAAACAAACAAGTTGAGGAGTGCAAACGTGAACCCTGAGACAAAAGCATTGGTGACATCAAGCGCTTACAAGAGCTTTTGGGATTACCACTTCAGGGATACTGTGAACGCATGCTCACACACAGCGATCTGGACATGTTTTCTCGACGGCCATCTCTGCGACAGCAATCTTTGATTGATCCCCCGCGTCATTCTGGATGGCCTGGCCGAGGAAATGGAAGGGCAACAAGGGCACAGGGGCTGGGGCTAAGTTGCAAGAACTTGCTGAATGCTCCTTGTCGTGATAGTTGCAATCTGCAACAGCAGTATTTCTCACACTCGAACGTGCAATCATGATGTCTATGCACAGGCGCCAACCCTGCAAGCAATCAATATCACGCAGAGTCTGCGTCGTAGGCACCTTAGAGTTCCAGAACGGGCCAGATTCCCCCATCAACACCTCCCGTTCGCCCGCCTATCTGATCATCCGCCACCAAGCTCATCACTCAGGGGCAGGCTGCGCTTGTCGGAAGTCATTGCCATACACATCAAACTCCAGGCGCGAAGCGGAACCTGCGCAGTTGCTTTTTGAAGGTACACGGGAGTGCCAAGGCAAGCATTGAAGCAGAACATCCTGCTCGAATATCTCAAACAACATGTCTGAAGCATCCGGAAGGGGCGAGAACCCACGTATCAACGCCGCCTTCGCAGCCTCATTATCGATGCAAAAGAAAACCCTGCGATTCTTCAAAATCTCACTCCAAGTTTTCTTGGCCACAAGACCTGGGAGGATTTCAGTGAAGAAGATCAGTTGAGTCCTGCCGGACCGCCGCCATTTCAGCACCAACGGCTCGGGCACAGGACAGCCGAAAAATTCCTTGGTGCCTGATGACAAGTCGACAAGAACTGCTCCCGTCGTGATGCTAGAGTGCTAGAGGCCTCGCGTGCACCATCGGTGTAAACAACAACAGGCGGTTGCTCGGACCAAAGGCTTGCCGTCCTTGGCCCCGAAGATCTCAACAGACTCAGAGCCCTCTCAGCCAAACGCACCACAGATGAGACATCGGAACTATGGCCAGTTCCCGTTTCGCATTGCCTGATGGCCTGAATTGCAATCTGGCTGCACTTGCCAAACACATGCGAGGCTGCAAACAAACACTTGCCCTTCAGAGACGGGACAAGGTCCAGGGCTCCTTTGCTGCGCGCAGACATGCTGTCCAAAAGCTTCCCTTCGGCACTTCTGCAAGGGAAATCCTGGCACCAAGCATATTGAAGGCATCGGCAAACCCTTTTAGCTTATCACCTTTGGCAACCTCCCATCCAAGGAGTTCTAACAAGGAAAGTGCAGTTTCGCTTGCGGACTCCACAAGATCAAGAAGCTCCAACTGGCAAAAATCGTCGTAAAACGATGCGCAAACCAAGCAAAAGAGTCGAATCATGACGATCCAAAGCGCTCTGGCTGTCCGATTGAATCCTGTGACGGAGCTTGTTGCGCCGAACGGCAGGGCAAGTGGTTCGAAGAACATCACGCAATCGCGATCAACATCCAGCACCGCAAGCACTGACGCCCACCTATCCTCGGCGTGGCATGCAAGTTGCTTGTAAGAACTTTTAAGATCCAAGGCCCTTCCACGCAGGAGCCTGGACCTCCCTTTTTGGAAGTCATCGTGTAGCCGTCCTCTGAACACGCTGCCGTCCTGCGCTGGGAGCTTGAATTCTTTCCCCCCGTGGTTGCTCCTCCGAAAAAGCGTGCCACTGCCAATATTTCATCAACTCCATCGAGAACGATTTTCTCTGACTCGGAGACGGTAGAGTTGACCATGTATTCGGACAAGTCGTCCACTGCTCGCATTTTCTCTCCTTGTACTATGCCGAACCTCTTCGACGCGACCCAAACGGGGCCAACTCGTGCATCAATCTCCGAAGAACTGTATGGTCCGCGAAGCCACCCTCTCTGGACCTGGTCAAGGGATTCCTGCCATACGGCTTTCGCCGCGGCTTTATCCTTGGATGCTTTGCGACACGATGACTCAACTAGGTGTTTCGCCCATTTCGCCGTCTTCCGAAGATCATCCACAGACAGAGCCGCCGCCTGGCGCTTGGGAGGAAACTGCCCTGATGGCTCCAACTCACCTGTGATGCGGAAACCCGAAGTAAGGTCATGGAAAAGATTCTCGTCGCTCACACAAGCATCTCTCAGCATTTCTTTGAAAAGAAGGAGGTTCTTTGGCTGCATCACCCCCCTGACATCAGGATGCATTTTGGCCTTGAGGGCCAGCTCATCCTTTTGGAGGGCAACCTTCCTTGCGCGGTAGTAGTCAAGTGCAGCCTTCCTCTTTGCCTTTATCCCTTCCACTCCTTCAGACAGGATGTTCGCGGTAGCCCTCATATTCGGTGCATCCATAGACACGGGCGAATCAAAGGGATGGGCAATTTTCAAAGATTTTTCAAGAAAAACTTCTGGCGTGTGAAAGACCCCGTGCTCAACCTCGCGAACCCAAGACCCCCCTTTCAAGATCTCGCGACTCCACAACAGCTTGGATCCTATGAAAATACCCTGGAGGCCGTGCGGCGCCTTTTCTGGTATCTCCTGCGGCGGATCCACTGCCGCTGGGATGGTGACTGCCACCCTTCCCACGGGTCCATGGCCTTTGCGAGGCTGTTTTTGCGATGCAATGGCTGCGTGCGCTGCCTGAGTGGCCTCAGGCTCTTGCAGTAATGAAAACCCTTTGGGTTGCAAGGCAATAGCAATGTCCCGCGCAACTGCTTTGCAGAACTCTGGTGGACACGCCGTCTCTTGCAACGTGGCAAAGGACCAACCTTGCTTGGATTTGATGGGGCCCCGCTGCAAATGGACATGGTTGCCTGAGCAGACCTTGTGCATTCCTGGCAACGGGATGGTAGACAGAAGGCCTGTCTTCTTCTGCCTGCGGGAGCCGTACTCACATGCGTGGGGTTCATGCCAGAGACCGGTCTTCAGGAGAGGACGAAACCGCTTAGTTTGCCACATCCATGATGAGGCAGGATTCTCCACTACAGAGATTTTTCCGGCCTTCTGTGCATACAACCAGACCTCACTTGCAAAGGCATATAAGGCATTTGCGCAACCTTATCCTTGGCCACACCTCGCAACCACGGGAAACCTTCCGGGAACCTAGAACCCCTAAGGGGCTTAGGGGTTGGGGCTCCGCCCTTGCGCGATTTTTTGTTGATGGGTATGTTCCTGGCCTTGCTGGCTGTGCCACACGGCGGCGCTAGCCAGATCACATCTGCTTGGCGAATTTCTCGCCGCAAGATACCCTGGTGTTCTTGTTTGCGAAGGTCGAGCTTGACCATTGGCGAACGCGCGCCTGTGCGGGGTGTGAAGTGGTCCACGCCCAACGTGTCAATGGACCAACGCCTCAAGGCGACTGACAAGCCTCCACTGCCACAAAACACCTCCAGCGCACACGGCCTTGATGCTGGCCTCGCTCGAGGCTTACTTTTGCCTGTCTGCATCTTCTCCTGAACCTGAATCTGCGCAGGACCCGACATGGTTTGCGTCGCCACCTTTGGTATCGCAGACACAGGCTCCGAAGGAAGATTTGGCAGCTAGCGTAGGCCACGCGTGGGAACGTTAGGTGATCCACACGGGGGGTCAGGAGGCGTAAACCTTAAGGACCTAAGCAACCTTAGGGAACCACCCAGTTTGTGCATGTCACGTGGGCAGTAGGCCACAAGCACCACCCGCGAGCCAACCCAAGGCTCCGTTGCATGAAGCGATGCCGAATCCAGTGACACAGGACCTGATGCTACATCCAACAGGACACCCATTCGCTTATGGCCGATAGAACCGCTCAACGCTCCCCTGGCTCGATTCCATCAAACAGAGCCTCCTTGGAAAGAAGAAAGCGGCAGGATCCGGTTCATGAAGCGTTCATCGTTGTTGGAATGAATATGTGGTTCCGCCTTCAAATCACTGAACACAGCCACTGAACAAAACGTGGCAGATGGGAAAGCTTCCCTGATCAAGGCGGTCAAAATCTTAGTGCTTTCAGGAAATAAAGAAGAATTGTGTCTCAAGCCTATTGCACCATCCTTAGCCCAAGCACCGCTAGTGAAGGATCGCGAAGCGGCAGCCTCTCCGCCAGCGGAAGTTGGCCCTAGCAAACCCCTTTTTCCAGCCCTGAAAAGCGGCTTTGCCCTGCCCGGTTTTAGAGGAGTTTTGACCCTAGCAAATATTTTTTCCTGTCCCAAAACGAGGGTTTGCCCCGCCCAGATTTTGCGTAGAAGACATGCTCAACATGCGCCAGCAGGTTTCATGTACACTGTCCACTGCACGTGTTGCAAATCCTTTGCAGGATGTGGGCCAATGTGCGTGGCCCGGTCAGTCAGCTGCTCTCGGGATCATTGTGAGCAGAGAAGAGCTTGAAGGCATCCATGGACAAGGAACAAAAAGCAGGCTGAGAAGAGTGCTAGCAAGGCGCAGAAGGCAAAGGCGGCTGCAGAGACCTCTGCAGCCATCCCGTTGTTCGAGCAGGGTGTGACCGCTTCCCGGGGAATAATTTCGCATTCTTTGGAGGCCTTCGCCAAGCTGGGCCAGCCCACGGTGCCTGGCTTGACTCGCCCCTTCATTGCGCGCAATGATGATTGGTGCAGCTCTGCAAAGCAAGACCAGAGCGCTTTGCGGGTGGCCTTGGGTGAGTTCGAAGCCAGCTTTGATGTGGTGAGGGCACAGCAGCGTGGCGCACGGGCTTCCAAAACCGTCCGTTTGGACCCGGCCAAGACTCCGTTTGACTTTGGTTTGGAGGTGCAGAAGCTTTTCAAGGGAAGTGGCCAAAGCATCATCATGCAGGATCAGTTGCCTGATGCCGTGAAGCAGCAGATCGTGCTGTCCATGTTTGGCATGGACCACGCCTCTGACAAGGTTGCGTCTGAATCCGCTGCGTGGCATGTGTGAGGCTGAACCTGTCGATTACGCGGCGGGTCATTTTGGCTGACAGTCTGCAATTGTCCAGCTACATGCAGCGCAAAGGGGTGGAAGGCCAGGATGGGGAGCTTTTTCCGCAGCATGGGGCCTGGCACCATCCCCGACTTCGCAACCTCCTGTACGCTGGAGAGTGGCACGGTTGGTCCCGGGGATGTGCTATATGTCCCGGCTGGAGCCAACACATGTAACATTGGCTTGCGATGGCCAGTGTTTGCGCGTGAAATCGCAAGCCCAAACATTTCTTTGAGCTTCCAGCGTCGTCGTGATGAGCTCGAGAGAGCTGCGCAGATGACGGACAAATCGGCTACCAAGACTGCCATTGAGCAGGAGGTGACCGTGTTGGACTGCGTGATTGAACCAACATCGACTTTGGCTGCCTTGCTCGCTAATTTTCCGGAATGCTCATTGACGATGGGGACCTCTTTTGTCTGGACACGTTCCAGGGGTGATGTTCGGTGCTTTTGAAGGGAAGCACTCACCTGCCATTCAGAACCCAACAATGCGCGGGCGCTTCCAGTCCTCTGTTTTGTCAGTGCAACATGTCAACCAACAGTTGAGTACACTCAGGTGATGATTCACATTATGAATGAATTAGCTCCGCTATATTTGATGATCAGATATTCTTGATGTGGATATTTGATCAATTTTTCTTGTTTGTTGTGTGAAGTTATTATGGATGTTGGTAAAGGATTTCTCACAGAAGAATAAAGTTTCTTCCTTGTTGGGACATTGGGGTCTGGGTGTGAACAGTTGGCATGTCTTCTCCTTTAGCCGATCCAGGACAGGCAAAGCCTTCCGATTAGGCCAGAACAAGTGACGCTTGATTCGACCTCACGCCTCCTCTCAAAACGGTTCTTATTTGTTGTTTACGTTGGTCGCTGTTTTCCACTAGGGCGGAGTGAGACCGGGTCGCCGACAAATCAAGTGCGAACATACGCGCTGGATTGCGTTGAGTTTATTTCGTGACTATTCACCTGAGCGCTGAGGCTTATTGCTTTTATTACCTCTATTGGGCATTTTCTCTTATTGTGGCTTTGTCAAACACACAGATCTGGACTGCGCTGACTTTTAAAGAGGCAGGGCCGTGCTGCAAACAGAAAACCCAAAAACAAGCCATTCAAGCTGGGTCCACGGTAAATGCTGAAAATGCAAAGCACAACAAGGACTGGGACAGTGGCCAGGTGATTCTTCATTGGAATTGTTGACTAGGTGTTCCTTTACATGTGCCACAGCCCAGACCCCTGCATCAAAGCTCAGTCCAGGCTTTAGTATGCGCTCGCTTAGTCAAGTCTTTCACACAGGAATCCCCAAATGTCTGATGACCATTGTTTACTTGGTTTCTTTCCTCTGCAACCTGCTTGGCTTTCGAGCCGGGGTTCCTGTCTGTAGGGAGCGTGCTGGGCTTTCGGGCCGGCGCTCGCGTAGCTTTCTCCTGATGAGTACAATGTCGCCTTAGCGTTGTAGTGAGTTTACTCACCAAGCAAGATGCTTGCTCAGTAGTAGCGCACGTGTTCACTCGTTGACGCAGCGCCTTCAAAGTCAAAAAAAGACCTGTTCTGCAGCTCGGCAAATACGGACTGATCCGTCTGATCCCAAACCATTGCGCAGCGAGCAGCGTCCTATGGGTCTCCCAAATTTAGCATCAGCCGATGCCAGCCGTGTAAAGTGTAAAGGCCGCAAACGCCATATACATTGGGATGGCTCCTTTTGTTACTTTTCTGACGGCGTTGAAGGTCCTTTGGTCCATAGAAAATCCGGGAAATTCCTGGCTGTGGAAATTGCCGTGCGTGATCCCCATTGTGAAACTTGGATCCTTTTACCTGTTTGATGCCTGCGTTTACGGAGGCGAAAGGAAAACCCTTAAATGCTTCCTGTCCAATGTCAAGTCGTTCGTGCATCTGTGCCAGCGTTGTAATGGTGGGCATCCTCATAAGCCATTTGGCAAAATCAGACGGCCCGACGGTTCCACTTACTTCGCCACTAAGGAAGAAGCAGCCTAATCCAGAGCTTTGTGCGTCCAGATTGTACATCTTGTGTCCTTGAAGCTTGGTCTTCCTTTGCCAAATCTCCAGCCGCGCGCTTCCGCGGAGCCCAAGCAGTCGCTGGCTCGCTGGCCAAGCAGCCGAGAGGCCGGCGAGTTTTGCCCGTTGTGCCCGAGTTCGCCTGTATCCTTGAAATGGACCTAGATTTCTTGCCTCAAGTTGATAGCAAAAGGTGCCTGTTGCACAGTGTGGGCCAAGCCCCTGCAGGTTCTAAATTGCTTTCCTCCTCCAAGCTAAACCTTGAAGTGGGGTCTGTCAGCTTGGTGGAGGAAAGCTTTCCTCCTATTAGGTTTAAGGTTACAATAGGGGTGTTCCATAGTCCCGAGGAGTTTGTTGCCAAAGCCCTTGATAGCGTGCGCCCGTTTGATCGTTTGGATGTCCTCCCTGATGTCGTCGAAAGGAAGATGTTCGAAGCTCTTGTGCGGGGCCCGGCATGGGTTCAACAGTCTCGTGCAAGGTTGTTGAATAAGTGGCTTGGTTGGGCAAGGCAGTCGGCCGACCAGGAGAGGGCAGTGCATGCAGCGCTTGAGTCGGGGGTTGCTAAGGTTCTCGTGGGTAAGCGGTTGTGCCTGTTGGAGAGGATCGCGGGTAGCTTGGGGTGGCCGGACTCCGGTCTCTTTAACGAGATTAGGGAGGGTTTTAGTCTGGTAGGATCCCATTCCCACACCCGTGTGTTTGAGCGGGACATCCGCCTGCCTGCCATCACCCTTCAAGAGTTGAAGAAATCGTTTGTGTTCATGCGTCCCGCTCTTGTCGGCAAGGTGGCTGCGTCGCGCCCTTCCTTGAGTTGTGGCAGAAGACGCTTGAGGAGGTCCAGGAAGGGAGTTTGGCTGGACCGTTGTCAGAGGCCCAGGTTTCGGCTCACCATGGTTTTGATTGGGTACCTGTGAGGCGGTTCCCTGTTGTCCAGTCGTCTGCTGGTAAGAGGAAGCTGAGGCCCGTTGATGATTTCACCGAGTGCAAGGTCAACTCGGCTTTTGGGTCGGCGGACAAAGTGGACCTCAGGGCCCTTGACGAGTTTGTTGCTGCTTGTCGACTTTGGACTCGCGCTGTGCTTGAGCCCGGGCTGTTCGAAGTGCCGTTGTCTGACGGGCAGGTCCTGCAAGGCTTGGTGCGCGAAGGGTGGGCGGCCGCTGGGGACCAATTCCCGGTGGATCACCGTTTTAGACTTGAAATCTGCTTTTTTGCAGTTGGCGTTGGCTCCTTCGTGCCGGCCACTGGCCATGGTTTGCATCCCCGAGCCGAGTACGCGTGCGCCGGCATTTTTCGAAATGCAAGCCCTACCGTTCGGAGGTTCCGGATCAGTTTTACACTAATATAGGGTGGCAAGGCTCATTTGCAGGATAGGACTTGAATTATTCCTGTTCTGGGGATGTTTCTTTGACGATTATCCGAAGGTTGCATGAGGAGTTTTCCCGCATCATGGGCAGGTTGCAGTATGCCAATTCTCAGTGATGGGTAAATCGGGCAGGCTGGCTATGGCCGAGATCAGGAGATGGGCTAAGTCGCATGACTCAGCCAGTTTGCAAGTCGGGCATGGTGCGTCGCAAGCGTACAAGGTTCTGATCAAGAGGTTGCGTGAGGGCATCCCGCGTGAGGTGCCTTGCCTTGTCCAGAGTCAGGTCTGGCGTGTCTTCACCGATGGTGCAGCTGAAGGTGATTCTAATACCATAGGGGGTGTTTTGCGCAGGAAAGGTGAGGATAGGGTAAGGTTCTTTGCTTGCAAGGTGCCAGAGACCTTAGTGCGTGAATGGGCTCATGACATGGAGCATGTCATTGGCCCAGTTGGCATATGCAGTGTTGGTAGCCAGGCTGGTGTGGCATCAGTTCATTGCCGGTTCTCATGCAGTGTTCCACGTGGACAACTATGGTGCGATGGATGCGTATACATATAAGGGAACGTCCACCAATGCCCAGATTAGGCGTATCTTGCTTGCCTTTGAGGAGGCGGAGTGCTTGCGCCATTCTTGGCCGTGGTTCAGCAGAGTTCCTTCTAAGAGCAACTGCGCGGACGATCCATCAAAGCCCCATTCGGCTC
>CAJNIZ010009844.1:2425-12874 GCA_905231905.1 Symbiodinium pilosum
GTAAGCCATAGTATAAATTAGGGTCTGTAGAGATTACTCCGTTTCATCCATGCATGTGGGGGGTTTCCACGCGGTTTCAGGGCTCCAGGGCCTTGCAGGGGCCTCCAAGGGGCTCCAGGGGCGTCCAGGGGCCTTCGGGGGGTCCAGGGACGTTGACCCCCAAAAACTTAGCTTTTGAACGAAAAATGCGCCCGCCGCGTACCGCCAAAGCCTCGAACCTTGGGCGAGGCTGAAATTTCATGCGGGATGGTCGGGCTGGACTAGGCCACCCACCATGGCAGGAGGGGGGGGGGGGTGGCCAGGCTGAGGCGTGTTTGCAAGGGGAGTAGAGGGGGTTTTTAAAGGGATCTGAACGCCCTGAGGCTGGACAGCCTCGGCGAATAGTGTAATGGAATAACAAGGGGAGTAGGTTTAAGGGGGTGGGGGGTGGTTCATCATGACAGGGGAGGGGATCCATGCTACTTGAGTCTTGGCAAACATCCCCACCCTCCATCCGCTCAATATTTGTCTACCATAATCCCTAAACCATGTAATCCCTTCCCCCTTATACTAAGCCCCTACCCCTCTGATATTCAATAAACTGCGAGTATTTAAAGTTGGGGGGTGGGGAGGTGTTTAATACTAGGGGCACGATATTGCTGTGTTGGAAGAATATAGGAGAGCGGAGTTCCGCTGTTGGAGCCAGGGTTAATCACCATAACAGCCGTGGCCGCAAGAATCTGAACGAATCTAAACTAGCAGTCCTAATCCCTAAACCCTAAACAAAAACTCGAATCGCTAAACCCTCAACTGAAGAACTACACCCTGAACTCCCCGCCCACAGCCTGAACCCTGAACCCAAATCCCTGAATAATAGCTTCCATTTGCCATTATCCCAATATAACCCCAATATGATATGACACTGTAGCTTCCATGTTCCTTTCTATTATCCCCCTGAACCCCTAAACCCTAAAACCCTAAAACCCTAAACCCTAAACCCCGAAACAAGGTGGCGCTCGAGATGCTAGGAGAGTCGCAGCTTCGGCTGCTGGGAGACACTTTGCAAGAGTACCTGGGCCGAACGCTGCGGTGGATAGGGTTTCAGGGACTAGGGGGTTTAGGGATTACTGTAGGGTTTAGGGAAAAAAGATTAGGGTTTAGGGTTCAGGGATTGGGGTTTATAGGCTTGAAGTTTAGGGTCGAGGGCTTAGGGTTTAGGGTTTACGGATTAAGATTTAGTGTGCGTGGGCCGAAGCTATGTAAGACCTCAGGTAGATTCCAAGGGGCCCAAAGATAGGACAGACCTTCTAAGTACTCTCGAGTTGTTCTCTTGTCCCTTTTGAGTGTCCTAGGCCCAAATACCACTCATATTATAGTATTTGGGCCCTAAAACCCTTCTATCTGGGTCCTTGGACCCTTAGCGTTTGGTTTAGTATTCAGAGGTTCGGTTTTAGGGTTTCGGGGCTGCAGGGTTGGGGTTTCGGAAGCTCAAAGCAACAACTTCCTAGACCCCCAAGATCAGGCCCTCTGAACTCTACTTGGCGGCTCATTGTACTTATAACCTACTTAGTAACTGTAGTTATAACCCAATTCTAAATCCCATAACCACAGTTACCCTAGATATCATTTGGTTATAACTAGAGTTATTAGGTAGGTTATAAGTACAATGAACCTCCAAGTACCCGGCTCTAAGGATTCATATTTTGACGCTTTGGGGTGACCATCGTAAATGGCTTTTGGGCTGTTGTTAAACCCATTAGGGTTTAGGGTTTAGGGTTCAGAGCCTCAGGGTAAAACCCTAAACCCTAAAGCCTAAATCGTCTAGGTATGGGGTACCTGGAGAGGTCATGTTGTTCTGAGCTACATGATGTTCTCGTATGGCAGGATATAGGTCTCAGCAACACGTTGCCAAAACTTGATCCATCTGCACACCTGAGTTGCGTTTGCATATACTGTTACAAGCTAAAGGGAGGTTCGCCTAAACCCTAAAACCACTGTAGTGGCTTGGGCAGGCAGCAACATTTAGACTTTGTCGGTTCAGGTTTTTAGGGGCCATGGTCTTTTCCAAGAGCGCCTTAGTAGCATTTCAACTGGTGATGTTGCGGTCCACACTTGGGCAGAGCGAGACAAGACAATTCAGGCTTAAGGGGTTTAGGGGGTTAGGGTTTAGGGGGTTGAGGGGGTTTAGGCAACTTGACCAAGGCGAACCAGAGCACCAGCATCCCCCGTTTCGGCGACGGCGATCTTGGCAACCAAAGCCTTGAAGCCCCCATTGCCAGCAAGTTCATTCACACCGCCAAGACACTGGATGACAAGAAGCAGGACCTTGAGAAACTCTACATCGGCGACTAAATTCTAGCGCCAAGACATTGGATGACAAGAAGGAGGACCTTCAGGAAATCCGCATCGGCGACTAAATTTTAGTTCTCCATAGGGAGTAAGATGATATCCTCGTTTTGGGTATTGTACTTCTTTGAGAAGACTATGATTAAGTACTTGCTCCATCCACCAAAATGCATACGTACTCACCCATTTTTGAGCCACTATGGATCTTTTCAGGGCGCGCCGTGACTTCCCACACCGTCAGCGGACTCGCAGTAGATGGAGGAACCCTCACAACATCTAAGCCCCGGAAACCTTAAATCCCAAACCCCTAAACCCTAAAGACCCAAACCCCCTGAACTGTTACCCCTTCAACCCTTAAACGCTGAATCCTATACCGGGGTAGCTGCTAGGACTTTAATGACTTTAAGTTGGCGAAGATTTCCTTCATCAGCAGTATTCTCATATTGTATGGGGAGCTAATTAGGAGCGCGTACACCAAAAATTAGGGTTTAGGATGGAATTTTCAAGCTTATATGGTGAGGGTGGTGCAGGATTTCTTCTATCAGGCGCATGGTCCACTCTGAACTCTTTGAAACCTAAAACCCTTAACCCTTAACCTTCAACCCTAAGCCCTAAACCCTAAACCCTAAACCCTCGGTCTGAATCAGATTTTAAGGGTAGCTGCACCGGAGGCCTGAATCCTGAGACCACAATCCCAAACTCAAACCTTGAACCCCAAATGTACTATAGTCTAAATTCCTTAAAAGGGGGTTATATAGGGGATTTCTAAAGCGGATATTAAGGGGGATACCAGGAGTTTAGAGTATGGCTCAAGTCTTGAAATCCTAAACCCTCCCCTGAATAAGTGTATCCTAAGCCCTAAAGCCTAGACCGCAGCCCTTCAGGTCTTTGCGATGCAACAACTTCATCCGCCTCTACCCCACACCATTCACGCTGCGCCGCTACGAGTCGATCTCGAGACTGAGGAGCGACAATTAGGGTTCAGCCTACTTACCGAACATCATTCAAGGAAATCTAGGTGGGTTACATTGGGGTGTATAGGGTGATATAGGCATGTATAAAGAAAGAAATATAAATAAATAAATATATATATATATATCTATAAGGGGATGTACAGGGTTGGTTGGGGTTGAGGGTTTGAGGTGGGTTGTTACCAGGTGGCTACACCATACAAGGCGCATGTAGCGCGTATTCGGTTCATGGTGCTATATGAGGTCTATGTGGGCCTTTTTTAAGGGTACTCACTTGATAACTAGCCGCCTGGAACTCCCCTTGGCATGACGGGTTGTTTTGACCCAAGAGACAACATATGGATGGTGGAGTTTAGGCTGTAGCATAGATTTAAACCCGAAAGTATGTAAAACAGTAGCTTTTGTTTGGCTGTGTGGGGTGTTGTGTGGCCATTGTTTATCCTGTTTTGGGGGTCCAATTGTAGGGTTTACGATGTATGGTTTTAGGAATTTAGCATGGGGTCTTTGATTAGATTGGCCTTGACGGCTTTGAGGGTTTCAGGGTGTTGGTTGAGGGGACTATGCGGATTGCGGTGTCAAAGTTCATGGGTGATTGGGATTATAGGGTTTAGGGGAGGGTTTAGTGGTCCAGGGGTCAGTACGTTTTACAAGTAGACGCAGCGCCCTTTACCTGAAGCCCTAAACCTAAACCCTAAATTGCGTGGCTGGAAGGACTCCAGAAGATGAGTTCCGTGCGCAGCTTTTGGTGGCAGCACCTGGGATGCAGCAACCCTAAACCCTAAACCCTGAACTTTAGACCCCAAACCCCAAACCCCATAGACCCTAAGCCCTAAACCCCATAGACCCTAAGCCCTAAACCCCATAGACCCTAAGACCCAAACCCCATAGACCCTAAGACCCAAACCCCATAGACCCTAAGCCCTAAACCCCATAGACCCTAAGCCCCAAACCCCATAGACCCTAAACCCTAAACCCTACACCTGTGTGGGAGTCCCACAGCTCTAGAGTTGACCCAGACCAGCAAAGTACGCGCGAAATAAATGCCTAGGGGTTATAGAGGGATAACGGAAAATGAAATGGAAACTGCTATTTAGGGTTAAGGCTTAGGGCTTAGGGTTTAGGGAGTTTAGGGCTTAGGGTTTAGGGTTTAGGGCTATACATCACAAGTTTTCACCGCGTAGATCGCAACTTATTGCTTTTGTGCGCAGAGGCCAAGTTCTAGTGCCAACCGCAATGTGCCTTGCTTAGGGGTTTTGGGCCATTACCTGTGCTCAGGGTACAGGGTTGATGGTGTAGAGTGTAGGGGTGCCAGCCTTCGATTTTCATATAGTTTCTTTTCCAACAGACTTCCTGTTCTTCTGCGCCCTACAAACCCTCAAGCCTTAACGTCTCAACCCTAAACCCTAAACCCTAAAACCCTAAAGCTAAACGCCTAAACCCTAAACCCTAACCTCTCAACCCTAACCCAGACCCCTGATTAATAAACCCCCCTCCCCTTAATAGGGATTATAAAAGGGATCCTCATACTTAGGCCCTTAAAAGGAGGGGGGTTATTCATCCGGGGTCTACATTAAGCCCTACCTGAAAGTTCTGGGACCCCACAAACCAATCCCACTCCTCGGCCCCAACCTTCGCACAAAGCTGGTTTAAGGTCTAGAGGGTTTAGGGTCTATAGGGTTCAGGGTCTAGGGTCTATAGGGTTTGAGGTTTAGGGTCTTTACAGTTTAGGGCAGTTTAGGGTTTAGGACTATAGGGTTTGGGGTCTAAAGCTCAGGGTTTAAGGTCTAGAGTTCAGGGTTTAGGGTTTAATGTCATAAGAGGATTTTTCTAAGTAGCCCCTACCCCCAAACTGAGGACCCTTTTATAGTCACATGATTAGTTGCAGGGTCATACCTCTGACAGTTCATGAATCCATTCCCTATTGGGACCCAACGTTTTTTGTCCTCAAGAAGACCACGACTGCTTCTTCAAACGACTGGCTGCCTTAAGGGGGTTCCAACCACTTTGCCAAACAGGGTTGTGGGTTTTTGGTTTCAGGATGAGGGTTCAGGCCCATATTCAACACCCCCCAACCCCCACAAACCCTAAACCCTGAACCCCTAAATCCTGCACTTGGGAAGAGAACCGATATATTGAGAGAAATATTCAAAACCTGGGGTTGGGGGTGTTTAATATTAGTATAAAGGGCTACGAATTTAGGTCTAGGGTTCATGGTTTGGGGTTTAGGTTTTGGAGTGTAGGGTTTGGGGTTTAGGGCTTAGGGGGTTTAGTGTTTGGGGTTTAGGTGTTCCGGGGTTTGGGGTTTAGGTTTTTTTCGCGCTTTGGTTTGGATGCTTTGTCCTGGCTACACCGCACCCTGAACCCGGCAATGACTTATAGCTGGGGGGTGGAGTATAACCATACTTATTAGGGGTAACTTTCGGAAGGCCACTTTGAGGGCTTATAAGTCGAGACCCTAAGCCTTGAACCCTAAACCCTAAACCGTAGAGTTACAAGCCCAGCTTTGCTTAGCCCAATGAGCATCCAGGCAAGATTCATACACAGATGCCAAGGAGGCAAATCCATACGCCCAAAGGCCGCCAAGGGTTCGGACCTGCCGACTAAAACCTTGAGCCTCTTCCAGAATTCCTACACAATAAACCCCAAAACCCAAACCCTAAATGCTGAACCCTAAGCCCTGAACCCCAAACCTCAAACCCTAAACCCTGAACCTCAAATCCTGTTACTTAGGAGTCCACGGCTTCTTCCTGTTGGCGCTGTGCTTGAATCCCCGACCCTTACACGTCGGCATAGCCCTGTATATGGGGTTTCCCAAAATTAGGGGTAACTTATCGGGGGTCCCCATAATGAGTAATATAGTATATTGGGGTATGTAGAACTGATGCTCACGATCTTGAAAACCCTGAACCCTAAACCTCAACGTCAGCTATTTAGCCATACAACCTGATCCCTGGACCTGGCGAATAACATACTTTGCAGGTGTCCACTGGGGAACTTCTAGCGACCTAATAAGGAATCTTAGGGTCTAATAGCCCATAGTGGTTCTATGACTTCAACCCCTAAACCCTGAACCCTAAACCCCTAAGCCCTAAACCCCTAAACCTCTACGGCTTGGCCAACATAGCCCATAATGGTAAAGGCAACCCAGCTTTTTCAGACGCCCAGGTGCTGTACGCGCGGGAGCTACCCAGCTTCTCCAGAGAGCCACCTCAGCCAAAGGTGCCGCAGGGGGTAAGGGGGGGTGGGAAAGGGCAGGGGGGGATGGTAGGGTGGGGTTTATAAAGGTTTAGAGGTATTTAGGGTTTACCTAAACCCCAAAAGTATGTAACATAATCACCCTAAACTTAAAGTAACAGCCATTAAGGCCATTATTTTTCACACTTTGGGGGTCTAGGTAGCGCTTAGGCTTTACGGTTTAGGGTTTAGGCTTTGTAGGTTGTGGCGGTGGCCCTGAAAAAAGGTGGAGGACGACGAGGACGAAGTGGAGCTGCTCGAGGCCTTCATTGGGAGCTTGGGGTCCTTGGGTTTAGGGTTTAGGGGGGGGGGGGCTGGGGGGTTTTGGGGTTGGGGATTGAAGCTTCAAGGCTTAGGAAATTATGGTTGAGGGCATGTGGGTGATAACACTTGTTCTTGGGGTGGGTGGGGAATGTTGAAGTAAAGGGCTTTGTTTTTGTGGCTGAGGCATGCACGTCAGGGGTTTTCTGAGGTACCTCAATCTGGGTCCACGTTAGGCATCCTGCTGCATTTTTTGTGGAGTGGCTCCCTAACCTGACAGGCAGGGCTTAAAGAAGAATATCTCCCTAAGGCTCTTGGGCCCTCATAGTGGGATCCCAAACCTTAGCCCCCAAAGCACAAACCTTCCCCCAGAAAGCCCCAAATAGTCATAGGAGCCTTAGGGCTAGGACCTGCTAGGAATCTAGTGTTACATGCTTAGGAGGCCCTGAGCCCCAACCCTGAGGCTCAAAGTACCTTCACAATAGCCCAAAAGCCGTTTATTAGTGTGGTCTTCGGGCCCAAAAAAGCCTCAACATATGAGTCCTTGGAGCCTTAGATTAAAAACCCAAACCCTAAACCTAAACCCTAAACCCTCAGAGTTTGACATGCAACTTAGGGAGCAGAGCTTAGGGTTTCAGAGCATCGTGGAGTCTAGGTGGGAGGGCCCAACACGGGCTGCATATTCAGATTGAGCAGCGTGTATACCTGAAACCCCCCAACAATGTAGAATAATGGCTTTTTGGATTATCTTCAGGGGATTTGGGCTATACTTCAACCTATTTGGGGGGTTTAGGCAACAGTCTCTGTCCCACAGATTGTGTATGAACACCTCATATGGCTTGACTAGAATACCCGGCATGCGCTTTTGTGCAGACGTGCCAGGCGTACTGTTGCATCAAGTGCCAGTAAAAGCTTCATGCTATAGGTGCACCCCGAAGGATCCTTAGTCTCTCTCTATATATATACACATATCTACAGGTTTAGGGTTTAGGGTTATATATATCTGTGTGTATGGGGGATACTTACCCATCCCATGTTAGTACTTCCTAGTACGGTAGCCCGACTTTATAATACTACATAAATGCTTAGGATGACTTGGGTGCTCGACTCAGGCTTTTCGCATCGGGACAGGGAGTTCAGCGCAGTTGGTGATACGAGTCCAAAGCCAAAGTGGAAGAAGCCCTACACCCCAAACCGTGGCCGGTAAGGAATCCCGGTTGAGGAACTTGAGTTCTTCCCACAAACATAAGTCAGTTCTCATACAGGCCAGGTTCAAAAGCATGCTGTTGTTCTGCAACACCTTTCTTGGGGTTCCGTGTTGGTTTTGGGTCATGAATGTACCAGAGAGGAGGGGAACTTCTGAACGCTGTGTGAGTCAGTGAGGGAGTCGGTCAGGGCTTGTTTTGGCAGACAAGCTCCTGAAATTTGCGTCCTGAGCCACACGGGTCCCACGCCACAAACGCGTATCAAGACTAAATCTAAAGTTGATCCTCAGTTAAAAGGACCGCCACCACCCTGCAATAGTGGTATAGTTTGAATAGAAGAGAACCCTAACATAGTCCCTACCCTTAGGCTCTTGGACGCTCAGGGCCCAAAGCTTCCCTCAGAAAGCCCCAAGTAATCATAGGAGCCTTAGGGTCAACCCTAGACCCTGAACCCTAAACCCTAAATCCTAACCCTAAACCCCAAAACCTTAAGCTCTATTATACTCCCTAGTATCCCCTATAGTCACTATTACTGGGTGGCGGGGTAAGGTATCAGCGACTTGGGATGGAACAACCTGCAGGACCTACCCTGAACCCTGAACCGTAAATCCTAAACCCTGAACCCCAAACCCTCACTCCTAAGCCCTAAACCCTAAATCCCAAATCCCAAACCCTGAACCCTAAACCCTAAACCCTAAATCCCAAACCCTGAACCCTATAAACCCCAAATCCCAAACCCTAAGCCCTAAACCCTAAATCCCAAACCCTAAACCCTAAAACCCCCAAACCCAACCGGACCATGCCTTCTTCCTTCATGGCGGCTCTTCCTTTGTTCGGGTGTGAGGACTAGGCTGCATTATTTCCCTAAGTCTCTAAGGACTCATAATGTAAGGCTTTTGGGCCCAAAGACCATACTATATAAGGTCTTTGGGCTATTTTGAGCCTTAGGGCTTTAATAGGTGGGTATATATTGGCATTATATGAACTGTAGTCTGAACTCCTTAAAGGAGGGTTATATAGGGGGCTATACAGGGGACTACTACAGGGGCTATTAAGGGGAAATACGTGGGTATATATTGGCATTATATGAGCTACTGTCAATATTGGCCTTATTAAGGGGCCCTTAACAGTGGACATAGGGTCCCTCTTGTAGTTTGGTATAGTTCCTAATATTGACTGTAGCTCATATAGAGAAGTATAGGGATAATGGAAAAAGAGAATGGAAAGTGCTATTTAGCCCTGCAACACCATGGTGGAACTTGTTGAAGCCTTTGGGGTACAGGTGGGTATTGATCAGGCAGGCCCTGAGTATCCCTCAGCCCGAAACCCGACGCCCTAAGCCCACTGCCCCAAACCCCCAACTCCAGCCACTAAACTCTAAACCAAGAACCCTGAACCCTATATAGGGTTGTGGGTTTAGGACTTCGGGATTAGGAATTAGGTAAAGGCTTCAAGCCCCAAACGGTCATACTGGAGCCCTCAGCATGTGGAAGCTGTTGCAGGAGGCTCCTCAAGAAGTCAAGAAGGTCCTGCCCGTGTTCAGGGCTTTGCGGTGCTAGTGAGGTTGTTAATACAGGGTTGAGGGTTTAGGGTTTAGGGGTTTAGGGTTTGGGGTTTAGGGTTTTGTTTGCAGGGTTGAAGGTTATAGTCCCGCTTAAGTAGATAGAATATGGCTTTGGGTTAAATTGTAATAAGACCCCCCCCATATGCCTCATATCCGATCTACCTAAGCAGGACTGTAGGGTGTTGGCTTATAGGCTTGAACGTCTCGGGTTGGGATTTATAGGGTTCAGGCTTCAGGGTTGGGGGTGAGGAGCAGACTAGGCCAGGAGTTCAGGGTGTATTTTAATTTCGCCCAAGTTCGCAGCATTGAGACACCAGAGTATTAGCTAGGGTTTTGGGTGTAGGGTTAAAACCGTATAAACCTAAACCTTAAACCCTTAACCCTAAATCCTAAACCCTAAACCCTAATCCCTGAACCTAAACCTTAAACCTTAAACCCTACACCTGAGTATTTATCTGTAGAGATGCCAGGTCTCGGACTTCAGACGAAATCCTTAAACCCTAAACCGCTAGATGTTTTTGGCTGCAGTCTGACATACTCCCAGAACCTCAAACCCGAACCCCTAAAGGCTAGGTTTAGGATCTACAGGGTTCAGGATTTGTAGGGTTTGGGACTTATGGTGTTTAGGATTGTTAGGGTTTAGGGTTTATAGGGTTGAGGGTTTATAGGGTTGAGGGTGTAGGGTTTGGGATTTTTAGGGTTTAGGAGTTATAGGCTCTAGGGTTGACAGGGTTGAAGATATATAGAGGGTGATTTATAGGGTTTAGTGCTTATCGTTTTATGGTTTACAGGGTTGAGGATTTATGGCGTTTGGGGTCTATAGTGTTTATAGGGTCTATAGGGTTTTGGATTTATAGGATTTAGGATTTATAGGGTTTATAGGGTCTAT
>CAJNIZ010009845.1:0-12872 GCA_905231905.1 Symbiodinium pilosum
CCTACAAGCGCGCAGCTTGCACCCCAAATAGGGGGACCCCCAATATAGACCCCAAAATACTATAGTCCTTATTATGGAGATCTTCAAAACAGTACCCCAATTTCAGGCAACCTCCATATGGTGAGTTTGTGTGTGTGGGGTCCAGCAGCGGAGACAATGAAAGAGCCATTGTTCAAGTGGGGTACCTCTCGGATGTTTCCTTGTCTAAGGCAGATGGACTAGCGATACTTGTTTACAATCCTTCTAAAAACCTAAGCCCTGAACCCTTAAAACCTAAACCGCATGGTTCCCAACGGAATGTAGAAGCCGGGAGAACTACCAATATCATTGCCTTGTGGCCCTTAGAAAGCCAGAGGATGACATATCCCTAAAGTTAGTTCTAGCTAAACAGGCCCCGACATCGCACCCATCTTGAGAACCTACGTCCCCTTAGTCCTAGGATCTCTACATATCCAGTATATAGCGCATATGAGCCCCAGCTAGAAGCAAGCTAGCAAAGCTAAGGGCCCATACGTGGCTGATCTAAAGGTCTTTTGGGGAAATTCATTTAGGAACCCTGCATGTCTATGTCTTAAGGACAAATACAGGGGACTTAATTTTCCATGATGGCCATTCTTCGATCAGAAATTGTTGTCAACTACCATATAACCCTAAAGCCTGAACCCTAAAGTCTAAACCGTCCAACCGTAGACCAGGTCACTACCATGCCGACAGTGCCAGACAAGTGCACAGCGCCCTTCCTTGCAAACGAGGAGGCTGGATGAAGGATTTAATATCAAGGGTTTTTTAGGGTTCGGGCTTAGGTTTCCGGATTTGGGTGTTCAGCTTCTGTTTGGGTTTGAGGGTGGGGTTGTTCAGGGATCTAGCCGTTCAGGGCCTACAGATTGAAATTGCTTGATTTAGCATGTAGGGTTTAGGATTTGGAGTGCCCGTAGCCTGCATAGGATCTACGAGCAAACACCTAAACCCTAAACCCTAAATAGTAGTTTCCATTTTTTCCACACTCCCTATGTAACCCCCAATATAACCCCTACATATCCCCAATATTACCCCACCTACACCCTAAACCCTAAACCCTACATCGCAGGATGTATTGCAACCAGTGACACCAAGGTCCCTAACTATGAGCCCGGAACGTTAATTAGACCGGAATCCTAAACCCTGAGCCGAAACCCTAGTTTAGGGTTTTGGGTTTAGGACCCTACATCCTAAATCCTATGCCCTAAACCCTAAATCTGGAAGCCTAAGCCCTAAATCCGGAACTCCAAATCTTAAACTCGAAGCTCTAAATCCCAAATCCTGAAGCGACAAACCTTAAATCCCAAATCTCCTAAACCCGAAGCCCTAAGCCTCAAATCCCAAACTCTGAGCTGTAAACCCAGGGGTCCAGCAACGCAACTTGGACCTCAAAAGTAAGTAGCCCATGTTTAAGTTCCAGAAGAAACAAGCACTCGCAGTCCATGCCAGAGCCCCGACAGATCATAGGTTTAGGATGTATGTTCCCCAGACACTGAGAGGATAGGGTTTAGTGTTTAGGTCTAGAAGGTAGAATCCCCAATATGGAGCCCTATACTACTATTGGGTACTTCCCTAAACCCTAAACCCTAAACCCTGTAGGACCCCTTCAGGGGATCTACTTTCTAGATCCCCCCAGGGCTCTGGCCACGGTGTGAGGCTTAGGGTGTATGATCGCGGGTTTAGGGTAGGGTGTGGGGTACAGGGTTTACCTGTGGCTGCGTTTAAAGACGAGGTGTCTCACTGATTAGGAGTTATTCCCACCCACCTTTAGAGGAATCGAACTACAGGTACGGGGCTCGAGGTTTTCAACGTGTGCTCGGCGCATGCAACGACTTTAAAGATGCTCTAAACCCTATACCCTAAAACGAATTTCCTTAAATCCCTTTTGTACACAACCCGTAAACCTACACCCTAAACCCTAATCCCTATCTTAGCCCAGTTTCCATTCCATTTTCCGTGTTCTTTTCCATTTGATTTTCCGTTATAGGGGGATAATATATGGGTGAAGGGGTTGGGTTTAGCTCTGCCCCAAAGCCCTGGACCCTACGGTGTAGGGTGTAAGGGTTTAGGGGTTTAGGGTTTAGGGTTTAGGGTTTAGGGTTTAGGGGTTTAATGGTCTCCTTTCGCAGGATGCAGAGCCTTACCGGATCACTTTCCACTGGCAGGAGCCGGCTTGCGTAGAGCGATGGGGGACATATTTTCGTGCGCTAACCCTAAACCCTAGACTCTAAACCCTAAACGCTAAACTCTAAACCCTAAACTCTAGACCGTGACGTCTACACACTGAGAGCTTTAACGCGCTTAGGGCTTGATGCGATGTAGCCCTCCAGGTTCGGGAAGGGGGATTCACGGCTGACTGTATGGGAGAACCTGTAAGTGTTGTGAGTTCTTATACCACAACCAAATGAGGGACAGGAAAGGTATAGCTTGCAGTGTTACCTTTAATATTGAACAGAATTGGGGCTTAGCGCTCATACGATTTTCAGGTCTAGGGCTTGGGCATTGTGATGTTTTTTTCAGGCGATGTTGCAGCATTGCGGGCAAGCTGAGGTGGATTTTTATGGAGATCCCAGATCCCCTTGGTGTTGAGGGTTTTGGTTTATAGTGTGGCTGAGAGCTCAGATATAGTTCCCCCAAACTTGTTTGAAATTATATGAGTTTGCAAGCAGGAGGCCATGAGCAGTGCAAACATCGGCATCCGTATGCCTATGCCTTGAGAGAACAGGAAAGGGCTCAGCAGCCTAAACATCCGCACCTTGCGCAACCATAAACCCCAATCCCCTAAGCCCCCCAAAGCCCCAGCCCTAGTACCTAAACCTTAGAACTCACCTCCCCCCGGCGCATCCCGAAGCGGCATGCCCCAAACTGAAATGTTGCAGTTGAAGCCTGAAACCCCGCAGTCTTACAAAGACCCTCAAGTACCCAACCCTGAAGGTCGAAGTGCCCTGTAGGGTTGTGGGTTTAGGGTTTGCGTTTGGGGTTGAGGGTTTAGGGGTTGGGGTTTGGGGTCTAGGGTTTGGGTTTAGGGTCTAGGGTTTGTGGTTGAGAATTGAAAGTGCTTGGGCCTTCTCGGTACTTGGATTTTGTTTCCTACGCACTGATCAGCATATGTATCCTAAGCCCTAACAGGCAAACCTGCGCCTCTGCAGGAGCCACACCATGGAGGCTCTGACATTGAGCCCACCTGGCCTGTTTGACTCAAGTAGGCAAAAAGTTTCATCAGAGGGGCTTAGGGTTACGGCAGGTTCATGTAAGGGTTGGGGTTACTGTAGCTATAAGAGCGTTTTAGGTCCAGGTAGCTTCATGTGAGGGCGTTGGAGTTTGGGTTTTCAGATGGCTAGGGCAGAGGGTCCAGGGTTCGCGGTTGAGAGTGATATTGGTTTAGGAGGGTTTTCCGGGTTTAGGGTTCGGGACCGTAAGGGTTGAGTATACGCCTTTTAGGGTCATTGGTTAGGGTGGGTAGACACACGCAATGCGCATGAGTATAAGTACGTGTACATGTATATGTATATTTACATATTCGTATATGTATAGCAGCCTACGTAGGTAGGTAGGTAAGGTAAGGTTAGGTTAGGTTAGGTTAGGTAGGTAGGTAGGTCGGTATGTATGTATGCAGATAGTTATGTGTGCATGTATGGAGAACGTATCAGGCTTCTAGAGGACATCTTAGTTGGGTTTAACGTATGAGTTCTGTCAACATACTCCGCATTTCATACGGGTCCTTCATCAACCTCAGTAGAAAGTATTAGCCCCTAAACCCTAAACCATTGAAGTGAACAATATCCCTGGGACCCCTTAAAAGGCGCCGTCACCTACTCCCCTATACGCCCAAAGTCTTAACCGAAGCACCAAACCCTAAAACCAACTGTAACCCCCCAAGCCTGAAGCCACAAAAGCCTAAACCCAAGTTGGTCGGGGGTTTAGGGTTTAGGGTTTAGGGTTTACGGTTTAGGGTGTAGGGTTCAGGGTTGTGAGGGTTACATCGCCATACATAAGGTCAAGGGGGTAGCTGCAGGGAAACCCAATTGCTGCTAAAGGCTGTCAGGCGATCTCGGCACCAAATGGAGCCACTACAGGTAGCTGTCTGAAACCAAATGCCCTAAACTTAAGGTCTCATCTGATCAGTTAAGCCCCTAGCCAAGGCAAAGAGGATTGTCACCAAACGAGTTCCAACTGAAAATCCAAATTATTAGATTCACCGGAAGAGGCATGTGCAACAGAACCAACATGTCTACATGTAGATTTACGAGATTGCCGTGTGGCATGTCCGCTAGTCCCCCATGGTCAAGTTTGGCATATGCGAATGGGTGGCTGCCACCCACATGCGGTAGTCCGACGCAGAAAGTACGTGGATGTCATCCAGCTGAGAGGGTGTTGGGTTGTGAGGCATGGTGTTTATCGGGTGTTTGGGTGACCGAAGAACTGGTGTTAGGAACCGGGGTTCACATGAAGCCAACACACAAGCAACATGTACCCGGGTCACTCAAGATTTCCTTTAAATTTCGAAGAGGAGTCTAAAGTGAGGCCAGAGGAAAAACAATTACAGCTTGTCGCCTGGGAGTTTTATCCCTGGTCCTCCTGGCGAATGCCAAGATGAATACCCCATCTCCTACTAACTACCGGTAGCCCATTGTATACCTAGGCAAGGTCATGCAGGTGGCTGCTAGAGAGCGTTAATTGGAGAAGACGTGCGGGGAAAACTTGGGAGGGTGGTTTTGGGCAGCTCCCTGACCCTGTTCACACTCAACTCGCGAAACCCTAAGCTCAAGAACCTAAGCCCTAAACCCTAAATCCCTAAGCCCTAATTCCCTAAACCCAACAGGTTCTACACTTTGATGTGGGCCACCAATATCCGCTTCCAAGGCTACAAGGCCCATCTGCGGTTGAGTTGTCGTGCTTGTACCTTAAGCCCAAGTAGCATCCTCATTTGATCTCCAGTCTACCTTCCTTGAAGGGGATTATATAAGGGAATATATGGGGGACGGGTGTAGGGTTCATTAGATCTAAGGTCCAAGTCCTACGCCCTAAACCCACAAACCTCAACCCTACACCCTGAAACCTCAACCCTGAACCCCAAAACCTAAACCCCAACCCTTTGGATCTTCAGGTAATAGCTGAGACTCAGACCACTCGCAAATTCTGAGCATCAAGATTGGTGTTTGCTATCGCTAGGGCTTAGGATTTGGGATGCTGGGTTTTGGGTTTTGGGTTGTAGGCTTTAGGGGTTTTGGGCTTTGGATTGGGGGTTTAGGGGTGGGCGTTTAAAATCTAGGATTTGAGGTCTAGGGTCTGGGGGTTGGGTTTAGGGATATGGCGGGAGTTGCATAGGGATAAGTATGGTTATATAGGGGAACGCTCAGAAAATGCAAGCTACTGTATGATTTAGGCTTGGTGTTTAAGGGGTATATAGGGATTATGTATTATGTAGGGGTTAGGGGCCCAGGGGTATTATCCCAATCATGGAAAATTAAATGGAAAAGAATTCAAACATTAGCTAAGCTTATAGGCTTATATAGGGTGTTTGTTAAGGATCCTAAAAAAGCTTACCATAGTTTGGGCTTAAAGCAAATAATATTTCATGTGACATCCTCATACACTAACGGTCAGCCAGTTACTTTAAAATCCATACCTTGCAAGGGTTTAGGGTTTAGGGTTTAGGATCTAGTCTGTTGAAACTTGAGCGCCTTTCTATTCGCATTCCAAACTTCTGGGCAGGTTGGAAGGGCCTCATGCCAAAAGGGTGGAAGACATGTTAGTTTATGTATAGATTGGCCACAACATAGACCGTATGAATATATTTCTCCTTCCAGAAGCCCCAACACGGCACTCATGTTTCTGGAAACCGCATAAAGCAAATTCAGGCTTTGATTGTTTTGTGGGCTTTGGGGGCTCGTGGTTGAATATCTAGGGTTTAGGCCAGTGCCAGCAAGGCTTCCAGAGAGGAAAGGGGCCGGGGCCCGGTGAGGGCCCGGTAGGGGCATCAAGGCAGCCCAAAACAAAGGGTTTTGGAGTTAATCAAGACTTGAAAACAGCCCAGCTTCGAACCCTAAACCCTAAACCCTAAAACCCGGATTGCGGTGAGGAAAAGGTCCGAGAAAAAAAGCCTAAAACCCTAAATCCTGAACCCTAAACTTTAAACGCTAAACCCAATAGCGGTTGCAAGGCTGAGTGAGGCACCTTGGGCAGATCTGCTTGGGAACTGCAGATTGCAGTGGTGCAGTCTTCAGGGTTCAAGGATGTCTATGTAGAGATTGTCTAGGGATTATGTAGAGATATTAATTACCCCACTAATGGAAGAGCAACCGCAGAAGAACATGAAAAAGCTGGCATTTCAGCTCTTTTCAAGCGAGGCAACCAGAAAGCTTTCGGTATGTTTGTCCTGAAGAGATGCGGGCCGATCCTAGGTTGTTGCGCAGCCGCAGCCGTGATAGAAATCATGAAGACTTCCATCAAGCTTTAGGTTTAGGGTTTAGGGTTAGGGTAGGGTTCAGGGTTTAGGGTTTAGGGTTCAGGGTTTAGGGTTTAGGGTTCAGGGTTTAGGGTTTAGGGTTTAGCCTAACCCGAAGTCCCTACATGTCTACCACAACAACAACCCTGACCCCTAGCCCTCACCTGCTGAAGCCTAGCTCCGAAAACACCAACCCCCTACACCCTCCTACCTCGACCCCCTAGACCCTGAAGCTCAAAACCTGACACCTTAAATCCTAGATTCATCCCTATTCCATTATCCCAACATAACCCCAATCTAATTCTAATATAACTCTAGTAGAACCCTAGAATAACCCTTGACTCGCCACTGAGCAGCTTGGGGAAGGTGGTTGAGAACATCACAGAGGCCTGTCTCGGCTTTCAACAGATGCGCGAGACGCGCAGTTTTCAAGCTTCAAGGTTGGGGTAATGCTAGCAAGAGCCTGTGGTAGGTAGAACCGAAGATTTTCCGTACTTGTTTTTGAAGGTATCGAAATATTCATATACCTTGTAACTGCCCCACAGCTTTGGTAGAACCCTGTGCCTTCATGCCTTCGAAAAAGGCCCGCTACATGAACTCAGCCAAGAGAAGCCGTAAAAAAGCTGAGCATGGACACAGTTTGGCGTTTTGGGCTCGGGTTCGGAGAGCTTGACTCCAACCAAAGTGAGCTCCCAGTAAGTTATTTGATGCTTGCTTATGCAGGAAAACACAAACACGGTTTAGGGTTTAGGGTTTATAGGGCTGGAAAGAAGCTCAACTTAAGTTGTCATACCAGGGGAACCATCTAAATTGTGAAATATACCCGTGACGCTAGCTGAATTAAGCTCCTTAACAGCAAACTCAGAATACTATGGCAATGTAGATATGGGCAGTTGTCAGGATGACGTCGGAAGTTTCACAAAGAACGAACTGCTCGAGCTTCAGCGTGGTTAGTATACAACCACTACCCTGAGGCTCCAAGGACTCATAATATGCGGCCTTTGAACCCAAAGCCCATGCTATGAAACGCTTTTGGATAATTATATTGAGCCTTAGGGTCATACACCCTAATCCTAAACTGTATTGGATTCATAGCGGCCCTAACTTGAAGAAACTCTCCAGTCAGTGGCGCTCAAAGCTTCTATGTAAGCTTATGAGCCCAATGATTTGTAAGCCTATAACCAGTATGTTCAGTAAGCCTATAAGCCTTATGTTCTGGAAGCCTTCAACCCCTATGTTGCTTGTCCTAGGCCAAGAAAGAGTGCCAAACAGAGCAAGCTTTGACCCATGGATCGACCCAAACAATGCATGCTTTAGGGTTCAAGAGGGTTAGGATACCGGTTTAGAGTACCAAGCTATGCCTGATGAAGTGGAGGCTGCGTGCTTCTTTCTACAATATACCCTGGCTCCTAAGCCCCTCTCTGCGCTATGTTGCCAGACGCACTACTGCCTGGACAACATGGAGCCGAACATGCTGCAGCCTCAAATTCCTCTGCACCCCTGGATTTATTTCTGTGATCGTTCCCACTAGGTATCCAAGGATCCGGATAGGATACACTTCAGCCTTGAAGTATCTGCATACGAACCTGGCCAAGGTATATACTGTGCAGATACTTGGACGCCTTGTGTGAAGCATGGCCACAGACAATAATGCAGTCGCTGTAAATTCTTCAAAAACTCCTTAATTGATCTCCATTTTGCGCTGGACGCGTCGCGAACAAGATCTTGGTGTGGCGTCGTGCATCATAGACATGCAAACGGAAGTTGGCTAGAACCTGAGAACTCTGCTGGAGTGATTGACTGAGTCACCCCATCATGGCAAATCAAACAACGAATTGAATCTGCGCCGCTTCCAGGTGCAGGTGTTAGTCCACAGGTGCCACAGGTGCAAACGAAATCAAACATGCATGCTGCGCTTCCTAGCTCCAGCCCATACCGCAATACATTTGGTATTTGGCAGTATCAATGGCAAAGTCGTACCACAGCGGGTGGGCAAATCCCGCATGACCCCAGCTCCTCAATGCTCCCATCACTCCCATGGTTGCTAGGGGTTGAGTATAGCTACTGCACGCAGGATTTTGTGACTTAACTTTAACATTACCTTGCGTCTTTGTCGTTTTGGGCGTGGAATGCTGCGGTGGTTGGAGGGAACTGTGCACCACCTGGGGTGCCTCATGTATGGGAGTCTCTAGGAGGGGGGGCGTAGATCGCGATGTTTGGCGATTCCATGGATACTATCTTGGTGTTGAGAATCCTCCCCCTAAACCCTAAACCCCATAACTCGCCGGCTTTGGGGTATACAAAGTGGTACAAGGTTTCCTCCATCTACGAGCTGCTCTCTGCAACCTACACCTTACCTGTAACCCCAATCACCTACAGTTTTCTGGGTTATACCTACCAATTCAGGGGTAGTTACTATTAAACTGTAGGTAATTGGGGTCACAGGTAGACCCTAGACGGTGCCCTGGGTCTATGGTCGGCAGTTTAGGGTTTAGGGCCACTTATGTACAATTGTAACCACGAGGATCTGCATTGCATAGCAGGGTTCAGAGTTCAGAGTCAAGACTCCCCTGTAGCAAGCCCCCAAATACTGCAGCTTTTATGTGTAGAGTCCGCAGACACACGATGCACAAGTTGGCGACACGCACATGTAGGCTTGTAGGACAAGCAGGACAGTTGAAACAACTGCTTGAGGCATTACCTACAACCCCAAGTACCACTAGCTTGGTAATAATTACCCCTTAAGGCGGAGTCATCATCCACAAAACTGTAGGTGATTAGGGCTATAAGTGAGCCCTAATCCTTAAGTCGCCTGCCCAGGAAGTTCTACTTGCGAATTGCAGCACTTGGCCTGCACCAGGAAGACAGGGCTCAGGGTGCAGCGGTTCGGGTTTGGAGTGTCAGTCTATCAGGGGACTCGCAGGGCCGGATGAAGGTAGGTGGGTTAAAGGATCCTTAGTATATACTCTACTATATTGGGGCTTATTTCCCATACTCCACCTTTCTTCATTCCTTCTTTTGAGCCCTTTGAGTCTACCAGGATGCCTGACCTAGCTTCAGGAGGTTTAGGGATTAGGGTTTTGATCAGAGTTTCAGGCTTGCAGAATTTTATGCGTGGTCTTCCAGACCAAGCGTAGCAAAGCACCTTCGAGTTTAATTTAGGGTTCAGGGTGTAAGCTCGAAGCTGGGAGAAATGGTGACATATTCAACCAGCACGGGATGGGCTGCTTACCAGAATGTTGCTTATCAGACCGATTCTCCTAGCGCAGCTTCCCTAGGCTTTTTGTGCAAAGGAGATGGTGTGAACGAAGCCAAAACGCCTGCGCTTGACGTTAGTGCTTGCGGTAGAGGGTAACTGGTTTGTAAGCAGCGTGTTTGATAAGTAGGAGAATCCCAACAGGCTTGCAACACAATTGTTTGAGCTTATGGTAGGCCGCTTGCTCGCAATGCTACTCCCAGAGCAACTGCTTTGACACCGTGAACCCTAAACCCTATTTGTTCAAGCCCCTGGCCGAAAAGCCGTGAAGCGTCATCTCAGAGACTCCAAAGACCGACCACGATCTCACGCGCAAGTCCTTAACAAGCAAAGCACCCAATGTCAAGGGCTCTTAAGCCCTACGCCATATATTAGGATTTAGGGTTCAAGGGCTTCAGCCCCATGCCCACACATCCTCCACCCCCCTCCCGCCCCCAGTCTTGACCCGTGTCAACTCCTGAGGCTACAAACGGAGTTGGTCAGGGAAAGTTTTCAGACTGCATTCCACACCTGGGACAGGGGCCAGACACCCAAGGGTTTGGGGTTCAGGTATAGGTTAGATGCCAAAACAGTACCAGAGCTGATATGGTAGTTTCCCAAAATAATGGGACCCTAATATAGACCCCAATATACTATAGTCCTTATTATTGGGACCCCCAAAAAGGTACCCCTAATTTTGGGAAACTCCCATATCGAAGAGATGTTATGTACCACGCAGAGTTGGGTTCCGGTATTCCTCTACTCGGAATCATGCGCTTCAGGTTTCAAGGCTCTAGGGTTTAGGGTTGGCATCCAGCGTCTACCTCATAGGGTTTAAGGTAGGCATTGTCATGTTGTATCTTTGCTGGTGTCACTCGGATGCCAATCATGCTGTCACCATGGAATTTCTGAACCCTGACTTCTTGTATGCTCAGGTTTCAGGTCTCCGGGAGGGCACCATACATACCTGCGTTGACAAGTGTACAAGTCTAGCTTCTGGGTACATGCTGTTCCTTCAGAATTGGTGTACGGAATCCTTTCAGCTTTAAACAGGGCCGATGTGTCGTTGTGGCATATCCTGAACGTCCCTGAGGACCACCCATTCTGAGAAAGTGCAGAGTTTACACGGGTCCCCCTCAAGGATTCTCCCTGGATGGCGCGAAGAAACTCCAAAATGACAGGGTCCTTTGTGGGAGCCCCCAACAAGTATTTATAGCACATGGGGGTTCAGGCGGGAGCCCCCCATTTATGGAACCCCTTAAGCACTAGACCCTATAAACCCGCAACCCTACACCCAAAACCCTATAAACCCTGAACCCTAAGATGTAAATCCACAGTACTTGTGGCTTGGGAAAACAGGTTCTAAGCTTCAAACTATGTAGAGACCCAGATACCAAGCCTGCACCATGCCTTGCTTTGAGGGGCAGGGGACTTAGCAAGGGTTTAGGGTTTAGGGTTTAGGATTTAGGGTTTAGGATTTAGGGTTTAAAGGGTTTAGGGTTTAGGGTCAGGGGGATTTTTGGTCAGTAGGTAAATCATGGGGATGCCTCGGGTTGTTGTATGGCTTATAGGGATTAAGCTGCTTGCGGTAAATTCCCCTGACCCTGCAAGTAAGGGTCCATTTACCGAAATAGGGTGTAAATTGGCCATAAATGGTTTCGTAGAAAGGTGCCTCAGGCCCAAATTACATCGTATTTAGGCCTAGAGATACATGGGTTTTCTATTTTGAGGACCCTTCAATGAAGCATCTTGGGGTATAGAACAAAGACCCCTACTTCGTTACAAATGCTCATGACCATATGTCATTCCTAACACCGATGCATAAGCAGATGCAATCAATACGACGAAGTCTAGACCCTAAACCCTAAACCCTAAACGCCCTAAACCAAACCCTAAACCCTGACCAAGGGTTATTGCAACGATTCCGCGGGTGCCTTCCATGGTTCCATCCTTGGCAGGCCTGACCAAGAGAGCAGTACTTTAGGGTCTATAGGGTTTAGGGTTTAGGGCTTTATTTCGGGATACGAGAGTCCCCAATATACCTACTGGGTTTAGCGTTCAGGGTTTAGGGTTAGCAGGGAATACATTATATAGGGGTTTTGCAGGGATTATATTCCCTTATCTCTTGTGAGTAAGATTGTACCCTCCTTTTGGGGTATACTGTTTTGATACAAGGAATGTAATCTTACTGTGTTCAACCACCAACAGGAAGCGGTACTCAGGAGGGCTTGGGCTGAAAGCCAAACATTTCAGAGTAAAGGGGTCAAAAGTTGGAGCATGGGCGTAAGATGTGTGCTCCTTTTGCATTTTCCTTTGCGTGGGATAGCGGCTTACTGGGTTTGCAGCTTGTGTATTTTTTGAGTTTGCGCTCAAGTTTTACGGGCTGTTGGTCTGACTATTCGTGGCTTGGATGTAGTTTTGAAATTTAGGGTTTGAGGTTTATGGTGAACTTGGGCTTCGGTTGGGTTAGGGCTGCAGCCATACGCTGTTTTATCGTAAAAGAAGATCTGGGAGCTTTAGCCCTGAACGGCAAAACCCTAAAACTCTAAAGCCCTAGACGGTAACAACCAAAGCCAACCGTAAAAGCCTAAACCCTACAACCCCGCACCCCCAAATCCCAAGGCCCGAACCCCTAAAACCCTAGAAACCCTAAAAGCCGTAAAGGCCAAATCCTAAAAGCCCAAGCCCAACGGGTCCATGTAGCCATCTAGTATATACCTGGGGCCTCAGGAAACTCTCGTATAATTACTTTGAGCCCAAGTATATACTATATACCTACCCTAAACCCTAAACCCTAAGCCCTATACTATATATGGGTGGTTGTCAAAATTATGGTCCCTTTTTGGGTACCCTACATATTAGGTGCCGTATTATAATAGGGACCCAAAGAGGGACCATAATTTTGACAACCACCCATATAGCTACATGGACCCTTTGGGTAGGGCCCTGAGCTGACAGGCGAGCCGATCAAAGAGAAAGGGGGTGCCAGGGCCTCAGGGATGCCTCCCTAAACCCTAAATCCTAAACCCTGAACCGTAAATTCTAAAACCCTAAATCCTAAACCCTAAATCCTAAACCCTAAACCCTAAAGCCTAAACCTTAAAGCCTAAACCAAAAATCCTTAATCCAATTACCCAGAATAATGGCCTATTGTACGCAGTACTTTGGGAG
>CAJNIZ010009846.1:0-29427 GCA_905231905.1 Symbiodinium pilosum
CAACACTTCACCCCCTGTAGCTGGTCTCGATAAAACTGCGACATATTCTAGTACATGTAAATATGGAGATTTTGCTAGATCTCTAGGATGGCAACCAGTCCTTCAGACTCGAAGGCCTAGACCCTAAACTACCCTAAACCATGTGTTTCTGGCTTTGGGCCTAGCGCTTGAGGAATCTTGGACTTGGTCTGCTTAGGCCTCACCTAACCTTAGCCGGAATTGTTTTTGCAGACGGCGCAGGCCCGGAATGGCATCACTTCAGGCCAAATTTCAAGGAGTAGCATGGGTCCCTCTCTCTAAGTCATGTTTATGTCGCCGGTCCTTCTCTGGACAAGTTAGGAGAACATATGGTAACTAGAAGAACACCCAGCCTATCGCTGTTCCATAAGGGGTAGTTGTGCGGATATCCAGGCTTGGTAAAGACTGTTAGTGTGCGGGGGGTTGACTCTAAGGAAAGTCGTCAGTTCATTGCTGGGTTGGCAACGCCATGCAGGTTGCAGGTTTGAGAGTTGAGGCTATTCTGCTGGAACTCGGCAAGAGGACCTCTTAGGCGCGAACTTGGCCTGCTTCGATGGACTGGCAAGTAGTGGCACTCAGCCCATATGTGTGCGAGCCTTGAGTAAGACAGCTATATTTGCCCAGGCGGAACTCAGATTGGCAGAGGTCGGATAGAGTACCACCGGGGCTGCCTACCACCCTGATTCGTTCGCCAGTGTCTTCAAGCCATGAAGCGTGACGGGAATCCCTGTAATTTATACCCTCAACTCTAAATCTTGAGCCTTAAAGCCTAAGGCCAGATTCAACCCTAGGGTCCAAGCTTTTGGGCAACTTTGATTTGCTCATTTAGGGGTGCAATTCAGGATTTCGTTTGGCTCTGCCTGGACCACTGACCGCCTCTGACAAAGATAGCACCAATTACACTGTTCTAGCTTGTTGTCCCTCGGGGTTCAGGGTTTGCCGGTTTAGGGTCTAGATTGTTCAGTGCCATGTTTATTTGGTTTGAATGGCTTTGCTGGGTTTCTGATTACAACCAACTACCCAACTGTTAGTTCGTTTTTGGAGGCTCAGGGTAGCTGAAATGGTGGCTGTAACGCAATTATAATTGTCGCTCAGCCAACTATAAACGTATTGGGAACCCAGGGATTTCAGAGCTGGTTGTAAGTCCACGTTGATGTGTGGTAGAATTGCCCTGAACTTTCAAGTGATTGTGAGTGATTGGAGGCAAGCCCTAAGGCTCTTGACAGGCACATGTGTGTGGGAATTTTCTGGAATCTTTACAGGTAGAGTGCACGTTGTAGGATCTACTGCTGAGGGTTTCAGAGTTGGGGTGCAAACATGGAACCTCTCCCAAGACCCTGAGCCCTCTTGGTGAGTTCCCGTCGTCGCTTCTTTGGCGCACAGCTTCTGGCATTTCAAGCCCATTTGAGCCAACAGAGCGCGTGTGAATCAAGGATTGGGCCACTACTTGAAATCCCATGTTCACTTAGATTTCGGTTTAAGAGTTTGGGATGTAGGGCTTTGGGCTCATAGTGTAGGGTTTGGGGCGTAGAGTTTGGGCTTTAGGCTTTTTATTGTGTATGTAGTGAGTGCGGACTCAAGTCTCGGGTTGAGCAAGGGTTTTAAGCTTTGCAGCACCAAAATCGCCGCACTACATAATCTTCGCGTGGCAGATGTAGCAATGTAATACGCTGCCTGCGAACAACCTGACAAATGGCCTATGAAGACTGCAGGTTTCATTCTTGTAGGAGGGTAAGTCCAAGATCTTATCCCTAAGTAGCCGAGGAATATTATGCAATTTCACATATCTCCGCGCCCCCAGCCAGGCCGTCAACCTGTCCAAGACAACGCCCCAAGATCTTCCAAGGGGTGCCCCAGTTCTTGATCAAATTCACGTTGGCAAATGCTTAGATGGGGATGAGGGAATGAAAGGCATCATAGCAAGAGTATATTCATCCCTATACTGGTCGCTCTAACACCTTCATTCCCAACTAAGCATGAGCAGGATTGCATGGTGCAGGATTTGTCATCCCAGCAAACAAGCTACACATCGAGAGCCGCTTAGATCCTTTAGACGGAATCTTAGTATCTTTGCATTGCAGACAGGGGACAGGAATTGTGATAGTTACATGGGGACTGTGGATATGAAATGCCTGACTGATACAGCGTTTGCCGTCAGATTTTGTTGCTCTGGTACCTTCAAACATGCTCATCGTTGCTCACCAGGGGTGCTATTGCAAGAACAGCACGCGTATTCTCCTAGGCCGTACAGCCAAAGCCATGCGATCGTATTGCTCTCTGTTGGTGTCTCTGTCATGTCTAACCGCACTGCGGGGCGAAAGGTTACCGTTTTGTAGCTGTTGGGTATAGAGGGTTTACCCTTCCCCAAACTAGCCTGGAACCAGGAAGGCAGCTCTACACGGACTACAATGCTGCAAAAAGAGCGCTATCTGAATTGGGTGCGGTTGTTCGTACCCTCCTTTGCAAGCTGGGCTGGCATGTAACTCCCTGGTGCTAAGTGGGGGCTCGGGGAATGCATAAGGGCTTATATAGGGGCTACCACAGGGGATCCATTCTCTAATTCCCTGTTGGGCACCGGGTAGTACAGTTCTTGCAGATGTCTTGCCGATGAGCATGCAGCACGATCCACATACCTCCTGTTGAGCCGTATGTTCTAAGCCCTGAGCTGTAAGCCCAAAGATTTCGAAAGAGGGAAGATGCCAAACAATAGACCCTGAACACCGAGCACCGAGCACTTAACCCTGAATCCAAAGCTTTGAACCACGCATCCCAACTCCTAAACTGCCTCAAGCTATATCTTTGGAGCAAGTGGATACCCGCCAAAGGAAGCTTCGGCTTATCATGGTTAGCCATATGGGTTTAGAGCGTAGCCCCTTAAATGGGGATGTTGTCGGGGTATTTATGGGATTATTCTTAAGCACCCATGAACCTCCAAGCATCCGGGCATTTTTCTGCTTGAGTTAAAGCCCTACACCAAAAGCCGAACCCTAACGTCTACGTTACCTCAAGGCCGATGCTCTGACTTCCGTGTACACGGCGGTGTGACTCGGTTGTTGGTTGGTATTTGGATCATTATGCCATTGCGAAAGGTTCAGCAAACGTGAATTGGAGCCGCCAGGAGGACAAAACGCAAAGTAGGGCATGAGAGTTGCTCCAAAAGTGGGGGACTTATGGATATTAGGGATTGTGAGGAAAGAAACTCCCGACTAACTCAGGGTTTAAGGTATACGTGTCCATGGGGTCTGAAACCTGAAAGAATGAGGACGACCCTGCAATGAAGCTACAATGCCCTACGGCAGCATGTCAAGGTAACTGCAGATGCATGGCTCGCTTTGGTGTTCTACTTTCTGCGGGGCTGAGCTAAAGAGCTACCATACCGTCAGGGTGTTGATAGCGGCTGGGGCTTTGAAGAGCTGAAGGATAGGTCTGAGTTCAGCTACATGGCATGCATAAGGACAGGGAGCTCTTAGGTCCCTAAATCGGCTAGTCATAGGCTAAGAAACCTTCAAGATGAGTTTCGCAAAATCTTCCCAATGGAATCTTTCGATTGGACCCCATAATGGCCTTATCATCCCTGTATATCACGAGACTCAATAAGAGCACCCCTCTCTGAGAAATTTCCATGTTAGCTGCATGCACGGCCTACGGACGCTGCGCCCACCTGGCAACTCTTCACATGGACATTGGCTGAATCAATGTACGAGGTAGCTTTATCATACATAGAGAGTCTCTGAGATCAAGTCGGTGAAGGTATCTGTGGGGTGCCCCTTTAGGAAGACCATACGAGGGTGGGCACAGTTTAGAGCTTCAGGTCGATATGGCATTATTGCTGCTAGGTGTTCATTGTGTTTGTTATTTTCATTATTCCTACTGACATTACTCGTATGATACATAGAGAAGCCTCGAAGCCCATCGAGCCCGTCGAAATCAATTGAGTATCGATGATACTTTATCTTGATGTCGAGCCCCCAGCGTATACTTCTCCAAGTTTGAAATGGTGTTGGGCAGTCAGCATAAAATTGTCTTCACAGAAAGAGGTTGATCAAAATGGGGAGAAGAGGTTGTTGAAGGGACGGCACCCGCGCAAGACTGTAAGGTCTAGGGTACAGGCTTTGGGGTGTAGGGGTGACGTTGAAGGCTCGGGTTGATAGGGGATTTATGGGCTTAGGGGTTCACAGTCTCCATTAATTGCAAGGGCCAGAAACTACGAAGCATGTGGGGGGTCGCCCTTAGGTTGCTTCAGTCCCACCAGCTAATGGGTGAGTTCCCCGGTATATAAAAATGCAGAGCCAGGCTTCCGGATTTGGGTTTTGGGTATAGGGGTATAATATAGGGGTTACATAGGGATAATGGAAAACAAAATGGAAACTACTGTTTAGGGTTTTTGGGGCCGGCAGGGAGTTGGGTTTACGGTTTGTGGTTGGAATTAGTGTGTAGGTAGTTTCCAAAACTAGGGTCCCATCCTTGTACCTCAAGAATGCCATCCAAGATTGCCAAGGTTCTTGCCTGCTATCTGCATGAATGTATATCGTTGGGGCCTCCGACAAAATATGGAGTCAAGGCATAGCGGTCCCCTCACAAATTGTACAGGGGCGTTTATACGACGCTTGTTCAATCCATATCCAACAAGTCCAACACCCTACACCACACACCCCAAATCCTGAGCGCTAAAGCTTTTGAAGCCAGCACCATCACTATGCATTAACGTTTGCGACTCGCAGAGAAGTGCTCAAGTCCCTGTTGCACGAGCAGGCCTGAGCCAGAGTTCAAAAGCAGCAGCCTAAACCCTAAACCTGAAACTCCAAGGTTTCTGATCCCTGAACATTCAGCCAGCTAGTATAGGAGCTGACAGAACCCAAGGTTTTGGAAGCATCACAGGGTCATTATCGAAGGGGTATCCGGTCTACGTGAGGCGTTCAGGTGTAATTTAGGGCTTGGGAGCATTCCTCTGAACATTTGATCTGTGAAGCTTCTAAGCTGCAGATTGCTGATACTTGCCTGCGTGTCCGCGCATTTGTTGCTACCGTCCCGCAATGGCTATCGACACAGGCACGTGTTGGAGTTCAGCAGATTTCGGATTGTTAGGGCCTAGGGGTTAGGGTTCAGGATCGGGAGGCAGGAGGCAAATCATTCACTCTGCCAAGTGCGTCACATCATCTAAGTTTCCACAATCCAGGATACCCGAGTGTGAATTATCTGGGCCCCTCGGCTTCACAGTTTTCCCAAGTTTCCCACAGTCAACTCCTATCCTCTCTTCTGGATCTCAAGAGGCGATTTCAGGGCTCAACGCTTGCAAGCTGTCCATGGGGGCGCGCAGGGTGGTGGGGAACTATATGGAGGTCGCTCAAGAAAAGCAACACTCTCACAGACTCTGGGACTCGAGACAAACAAACGGGGTTGCAATGAGTGCGGGGCAGTCCGCCCGCCTATTGCCCTAGACGGATCAACGTGAGATGCGCCACTGAAGCGCCTATGTTGCAAGGCAAAGGTAACATTGCTCACTTGAAGCGATGCCACTGACTTTACTTTGCGTATGGAACAGGGTCTGAATGGGTGACCTGCTACCAACTGTGTCTGCCCAATTGTCAGGATTGTTGCCGTGGCATCGGATATGCTGCTGTGCGTCGGAACACGCTTCTGTCATACGAGACCGGTGGTGCTGGGAATCGCAACGTGAAACTTCCAGATGTATGTCGACAACAACCTGCATTCCACCGTTCCAGCTTTATCCACTAGTTGCGGTTCAACAATTTTATGCTCACCAGCAGCAAGCTCACGTTAGAATTGTTTTGTGTTGTGATGTGTCTATTTGCAGTCTGTGAACGTTGTTTAGAGCCAAACACCCTGAAACTCATGCTTGTTAAGTTTTCTGCTGCTTGAAGAAATCAGGCCCCGCCACGGCGAACTGTCTGCAGGACACCCTGGAACCCCGACCGGCACTGACCCTTCCGTCTCAGGTCTGCAAGATCTCTTTGGCAAGTCAGCCGTGACTATAGCCCCCCAAAGCTCGAAAGCCTAGAGACAACAAAAGTCTTGAACTCGGACTTCCTGGAACCCTACTTGGAGGGTTACCGGATATCACCTGTGCACTACATGCCCGGAGAAACTTTCGTGGAACCAATGTACGGTAAGCAGCTCCCCAACCCTGTAGTATACCCAGGGTCTCTCGCAGTAGCCTGTAAGCCCCAGAAACCCTAGACCTAGACTTCAAACATCTAAACTTTAAACTCTACATCCCAAACAACCGGAGCCCAAACCCTAGCTTGATCCTAAACCTGCAAACCTGCCCCTTGATCTGAAACCTCTTCAAGAAGAAGGGTTTGAGCAAGGCGACCCGTTCGGAGAAGCCCTCTTGCAGTCGCAGGCCTTGCGCAGAGAAATGTTTTCTCGGCTTATTGGTTGTAGCAAGGTTTCGATGTCATAAGAGTTTCCTTTTGGTAGAGGCCAGTCGCGAGTCGCAGCACAATCAATGGTGGTAGCAGGAGTAGCAGCCATCATACTAGTGCTGGGAGGAGGATGGGGCACCTTGAGTCATGAAATTTTACAGTAAACTCAAAGACGGGTAGGAACAGCAGATGCAGCCCTGAACGAGGCTTTCGGAGTGTCCTAGCCTCCGGTTGATTCATGCAGGGTTCAAGGTTTAGCTTTGCACCGGGCATAATGAACTTGTAGGGTTAAGGGTTTAAGATGTAAGATTCAGGGCTGCGTGGCTGACAGGAATTCATATGGTCTCATTCGCGCCTCACCCATCAACTCTTCAACAGTAAGCCCTAAAGCCCCAGACCTCCGCAGATCTCTCCACCCTCACGATGTAGTCCAGGGTCTTGGAACCAAAGCCTTACACTCCTAGACATTGGATAGGAGTCCTCGAAAAGAAGGGCCGCTAGGGACCCTGGCGAGATGCAGGCATAATAGCAAGGGAAGATACATGCTCCCATTCTCAAAGGCCTTCACAAAGAGCAGGTGTTGCTACAGCAGGCGCATGCGGCAATGCTTGGCACCATGGAGGCCACGATCTGTTGTTAAGCTTCTGACTGGGGCAATTGCGCAGGCTTTGAAGGCTTGAGGCTTTAGAGGATCTATGGTACACATTAGGCAAATTCTTACGAACTCGCCCGATTTCACCCCAAATGGTGGTGGCTGATTCATATTGTAACTTGTTCAAAATCGGCTTCATCTCAGCCTTTGTCATAATTTCAGGTTCCAATCCCCATCAAATGTGGAAGTCCCCTAAGAGGCCACTTGAGAGCAGGCAAGTATTTTGCGACCCCTAAACGGCGGAAGACTCTATAATCCGCTAGCTCAATCGGGGGGACCCTTTCAGTTCCTAGGTTATTGGAGATCCTATGCATACGGCCCATGCAACATTTCCTGACAGCTCATCTGCATTGCCTTCGGCTTCTGTTCCTGGTTCCCATCTTGGCTGTTGGAGTACCTGTGCCCACCCCGCAGTTCAAAGCCAACAGCTGGATTCGCAAAGTCCGTAACACACCACAAAACAAAAAAGGTCCCATTGACACTTTGAGAGTCTTCATACCAAAGATTCTTTCCTGTAGTTGGGAGGCATCGAAGAGGGACCATTTTTTTCGGAAACACCCATTGTGTTCATGCCTATGGGCACAACCCATTTAAGTTAATCTAGCAATTCATATACGATCCCGCCGAAGCCTTCTACCATTCTTTGTTTCAGCAACTCGTGTCCGAACCCTCCATATAAGATAAGCCCGAAGAATTACCAATATATCTGTCCAAGATAACTCTCGTATAGGGTACCTCAAACAGACGTCAGGATTCTGTTTGTAATTATGCAGGCCCCTACGACAAGTACACTCCCTATGCATTTTCTTAACATACCTTGAACATCCTCATACTTCCTTCTTGAATGGTCGTGGTGGCTTCAATAGATTGCCTTGGACTTGCAAAAGAAGATCTTGGATCTTTGAGCCTCTTATAGTTGTTTGGATTCGAGGTAAATGCCGGATCCTAAACCACACCCTACATCCTGCACCTTATCCTGTACTGCAAGCCCAAAGCCAGGCGCAGCTGACTTACATGCGTCACGAGAACATGCGCCTGCGGACATTGCTTGAAGAGGCGTTGGCTAGGGCACTTTTGACAGAGTGGTTAGAGGGCTAACGGGGTTAGGTGGAATAACGAAGCTGGAGTATTTGTCCGAAGTACCAACTGCAGCGGAGCCATGTGCCTATATCAGTGCTTGTACGTGCATGTGAGCTAGGCCAGATTAATCTTGATATGCGAGGCTGTTCCGGGATTATGGGATGATGTACGGGTGTATGATGTTGGTCCTACGCAGTCATTGGCCTGAGGAGTCTGGTAGGCACTGACCAATAGGCAGCTGGCAAGGGGTGATGCTGAGAAGGACCCAACATGTCTCTGATAACATGGACATCTGGAGGCACCATGGGTCATAAGCCGAACTACAGGGATGTCCACAACCCTAAGCCCTAAGCACTCTAAGCCTGCAAGCCCAAAACCACTAGCTAAGCTCTAAATCCTCTTACCCTAAAGCCCAAAACCACACACCACCCATCCCCCCCCAAAAAAAAACAACATACGGAATTCGTGAGGCTGGCTTGGGGGACAAGGCAAAGGCCAGCTGGTTGGCTGGAGACAGCAAGAATCGAGTGGAGGCTTGGCACGCCGAGTAGAAATTAGTGGGGACCTTCAGAGGATTCTCATGTTTTTTTGGGGGGATCTATGTGCTATTTGGGAGTGCCAGAATAAGGAACAATAGTGCTTCAGGCGCTTAAAACGGGGACCCCAGCTTGGCAAAACCCACATCGCCTGTAGGCTCCAGGGAATTAAAGGGCTTAGAGTTCAGGTGGTGTAGGTTTAGGGTTAAGCTCTGTCAGGAAACTGGGCCTTGCAGAGTACAGGTCTGGCGTTTCCGGCGCTTGCAGACACTGAGGTTTTCAGAGTTCAGTAGCCGGCTTTTGAAGTACGAACTTGAAACTCGGACAGCATAAAAGTCAACTTTGAGGATGGAAACCCCAGAACCCAAGCCCAAAGCACTCAGCGCTAAAGCCCACAGCCTCACAGCCCAAAATCTTCAAAGATTTTAAGCTACCCGGCATTCTCAAATCCGCTCCCTCAAACCCCTTAGCGCATCCCTGAAGGCAAAGTTTACAGTCACCACCTTTCGTGAGGCAAAGATCCCCATTCCCAGCAGTGACGTTCCCTCCTCTGTGGAGGCGTAGCCACCATGAGATTTCGGAATCAAGGGCTTAGGATTGCTACGCCTTGATGGGCTTTAGGGATTTTACGGTTTGGTGCTGAAGTTTGCTAGGTGCTGTGACTGACATTCGTTCCTATTCATGCGGCTGTGGCTTTAGTATATGGGCAGCCCAGACACTTTGGAGTGACCTTCCAGACGTCACGCCTAAACGTTTTGGGGGAGGTGGTCAGTCTGGTTCCGTATACCAGTTCGGTTTGAAGCTCTGGAGCTCAAAGATTCAAACGTTAAAGTTTTAAAAGCTTCTACAAATCATAGGCCCGGGCCACCAACATTTAAAAGGTCCCTGAATACGTGCACCAAAGAAGGCCCCTATTGTCAGCAGACCAGGCGTCACAGAAATTGTTGTTGGCTAGGCAAAGTTAGTACTTTGTATTAAATGACTGGAGCTCTGCGAGTTCGAGCGCATGAATGTAGGGTGAAAGGGCCTTGGTAGTCATTAGACCTCTCGTGCATCAGAAACCTTGAGCTATTCCTCTTCTAAGTCAAAATAAATTAGTGCAAAGGCTTCATAATTCCAAAGTGATGAGTTTCGATCCAAAACTTGACATTACACAAACATTGTTGGGCCGTGCTTAAGCCTCACAACTCAACATTAATTATGGCACCCATGCTTTTGCGGGCTCAGCATCACTCATGGTGCCGCAGTCCGCGATATGAGGTAGGGTTTGTATTGTTGGTGCGTGATACGTGTATAGGCTCCTGCGAAATATGGGTGAGTGTAAATATTGGGTGTCCCATGTGGGGGTATGGGGACGTTATACGCGTGCTTGCGGGTTTAGGTTCTTCGGAATTGCTCTAAAGGTTTTGTGGATGATGCTCCGAGGGGCTGTTGCGGTGCTCATGGTGTTCTCACAGGGGGGTTTCAAAGATCCCCCAAATTCTCTGGTAGGCGGTTCTTCTAGAAAGGACAATGTGGTGCAAGACACGGAAGCTGTCCGTGTGATGGTGTGTGTAGGAACTCTCCAAATGCAGTGAATCAACCCCGCGAACTCTTACAACTCTCACATGAAATCCGACACCACGACGAGCAAAACCTTGATATTCTTACGGGAACACCACAAACACAACTTTGAAAGCCGAACGGTGCTTCATGAATTTTACGTTTGCAAAATCAGCCAATCAAAAGCCAGCTAATTACAAAGCCCAACAGATTTCGGAACTCCCCGTCCCATGCTCTTCACGTTATTTAGCTTCGTCCATAATAAATATGTGCAACCAGGTTGAGTAATGTCCGACTCGTTGAAGCCTCATATGCTAAGCCACTATATCAACGCAACAAGCTAGCCAGTTGGTGCAATCACAGCTCTAGACCCTAACCCTATAGAGTCTACAACAAGGCTAACAGGCTTGGGTGCTCCAGCCCTTCCAAGCTTTCAACCCCCAGCCCGCAAAAGATCTTGAATTCGCAGAGGTCGCTGAGGCCCCCGCGGCTGTGGAGGTTGTGCACCAATCCGTGCTGTGGCTTGGCATGGGACGTATGGATCGGAGCTTCGAAGGTGAAGAGTATGGAGTGGTTTAGTATGAGGGTCTTAGGTTTTGTTAATCGAAAGATAATTTTCAAGGTTCTGCAAAGTCTTTGTGGTTCCTGGGGCATCAACAAGCAGCCCACATGGACATTGAGGCCTCAAACCACTTTTGGGGGACTTAGGAACTAGGCCTTAAAGGCTCCAGGTTGGGCGTTTATTGTCAACAGAATTGCTTCCAATTTTTCTGGGTACGATGTAAGGTTGACGTAAGGCTCGAGGCGCTATCGCAAAAACTTGGCATCATCCTATTATTTAGCAGGGAATCGGGCTGAGCAGTCACCACGGTTAGGTTTCTGATTGCCAGGACCAGAGAAGGATGATGCCAGCGAGAAAACATGAACACTTCGTAGCATGTATCCCAACATACTACAAGCTTCTGTGAAATTATTGTTATGCTGGAGATTTCTGTCTGGATCCTCACCGCAACATCCTGAACCCTGCTCTAAATGTCATAAGATCTGCAGACTCCATGTGGGGTGATTAAAATGCAGCAGATTGAGGTGATATTGGTGCCCCACCGTTATGGAAATACTCCATGAAGTAATGTAGTTATTCCGTGCCCATGAACTCAAGGCCTGTTCCGGACCTCCCCACGCCAGCGCGGGCAGCTACAGAAGCTGCTGCAGCCTGCCAGCAGTGTCAAAGGCGTGTATCCTCCCATCACCCCCGGAAGGGTCCAATGAAGCAAAATGTTTCGTCTGAAGGGCACCATTATTATGCGGCTCCGTGCTGGTTCAAGGGAGTGTAGTGTGGTGCTTAGTGAAACTGTTGTGACAGGCACTGTCAGCAATGTCAGCCACAAGGAAAGCCCACTTATCACAGGGTCCTGAATGGGGGACCCCTTCTATACTGCCCTGGAAACACTGTAATCTTTATTGTAGGGACTCCCCGCAAGAGCTCCTAAATTGTGGCAACCGCCAATCCTTTCATCCAATACATACCCATGCGTCTGCGCAGACCTGCAACCCAGCGATGAAGCAACATATTTTGTCAGCTTTGAGCATTCGTGCCAATAGAGTAATAGTAGGGCTATTTCCGGGCCACACTCTGATCTTGAATCCTTTGTGAGCTCTTCGCCCTAGCCATTGAAGATACACGTGCCAAAAGAAATGCTAGGAACCAAATCAAGCGCGTACAATGTCCATTCAAGATTGGTGACCTACGAAAGAGCCATAATTGACGCTGACTGTTAGTTTTGCCTTCCCCTGCACAGGACTTCTGTTTGCTCTAGCGGGTGCTCTCCAGCAAGCTTTCCAGTTCAAGTCGTAAATCAAGCTTTAGTGCATATGCCTTCAGAGCGATTGTTTCATCATGCCACAACCTGAGCACCATGTGTTCTTTTAAGCTACCGAGGCTCCGCAGCAGATACCTTTGGACCTTGAAGCATCCAACAACGCGCAAGGGGAAGATTGCAACTTTGGCTGCAGTGCTGTTTTAGATTTCTGGTTTGAAGTCGTTGGATGTCAGGCTGTGAGGCTACATATGGTTCCAAGAATGGGAAAAACTAGGAGGTTCTGACCAATCATTCAAGCTTCTTGGCGCTGACTTGTTATGTCAGCTGCATAAGTTCCTAGCCTTCGAAAGGGCTGTCAAATTTGTAAGCTTAGACAATCAAAAGCAGGCTTTCCAAATTTGATATACAGAGTCTTCATGTGCCACTCGGAGATGTGTCTGATTGATCTTATATCGTAGGCTGCCCTCGCCTGTCAGCAGACAAATGCTGAATGAAAGTCAAGGTTGTGAGATGGGTCACAGTTCAGAGACACGGGATACAGAAATGCGACCTCAACTTGACCCGAATTTGAATAGTACCATGGGCCAACGGCTTCCATCCAACCGTAGCAACTCTTCAAGACCAAGGCTTCACGCAGCGCTTCAAAGCTTTGGTGCTTGTCCTTGCAACCCAAGCTCCATCAATCCAGAACCGCAGCCCCATGCAACCAGATTCAGCGGTGGGGTCCAAGCCTCGAGCTCAGTGCCCCGCATCCCCAGAGAGCTAAGGGGGTGACTTGAGGCACCCAAGGTCTTGAGAAACTTACAGGAAGGAAGGGAGGAGGGCGGGAAAGGAGGGAAGAAATGAGTTTTACCGTTTACCAAGCGCTGGCGTCATGAGTCATTGCACAACAATTATTCTTGCAATTTGCATAATTTTCGCCAAGTCCACCAAGATACATAGCAGCCTGACGCCTGAAGAGCTCGAAGCCCCCAATCCTAAGTTCCTTTAATTCCTGTTCAGGAGGTTAACCCTAACCCCAGCTCCTAATTCACACTAAACCCCTATATTCCGCAGAGCTTATCCCTAGCTTCTAACCCCTGCAACTATATACAGCAGAACTTCACCCTATAGACACAAACCTTCTATAAGCCCTAGACCCCTCGGACCCAACAGTTGCCCATGTAAAGCCCTAGCTTTGAATGAAGCCGCTTCCAAAATCCAGATTTCGAAGTGCATCTGCCCCGTATCAGCCCCGTTTTAACTTTCCAAAGGTTTATGTAACCTAAAGTATACGAGCCCTACTCCAACCTTTCTGAAACAGCTTGTGCAGCAGGTCTGGAGGCCCATGCTTCGCCAGAGAATGGCCCCAAAGATGGGTCTGGTGCTTGGGGAGCTTCTCCTGACAAAGCCTGGTTTTCTTATCTGACAGTGGCTCCCAACGTATGCAGAACCCATGCAGAACCCGCATTCATCCCATAAAAAATAATGTTGTGTTTATCCCCTTCTTTCCGGGTTAGGAACCTGGCTGTGCTGTCAAGATCCTGGCCATTGGTTCGCAAATGCGTTTTTCAGGTGTTGGTTGCTCTACGTATGCGAAATACATATACGCATGCGTATGTATGTATTTACAGATATATATATATACATAGATATATGTTTACGACATGCATATACAACATAGGATGTATCTGGGGCTGGTATGGGGTTGAGGCGCTTAGGGCATCAGGACTTCTGGCCTATCACCAGTGAACTGTTTGATGGTTTGAGCTCCTGGGGCTTAATGCTTAACGAACCTTGGGGAATTAGCAAAGTATGCCTAGGTTAAGGATTATGGGGTTAAGGGATGTAAGGTCTAGCAGCTTAGGATTCTAAATCTTGGCTTCAGACCTTGGATTCGGGACTGCTAGGAAGTGCAGATTGTTTTGAAGAAGGGTAGCCTTTTTCCTGAAGATCTTGTGCAAGTGCAACGGTTCCGTCGTGCTTTAGGGAAGAATATGTGGCTGAAGGTTTGGGTCTGGGGCTTCAGGAAGCTGCATGCATCCTCGGGTGAAAGCTGAGAAAACCCTATACCCGCCAGGTCCGAAAACCGTAAATCTGTTGCCCTAAGCTTTCACACCCCCCAAATTTGAAAACCATCTTCAACCTCAACCGAGTGGTCCGGGATGTCGGGGGGCTCTGCACAAGGCTTAACGTTATAATAGGGTTTAGAGAATGTTGGATTTGGGTTTTTTCCTGGGCGTATGGGATTCTCATGGTATAGCTAGCCCAAGAATACCTTTACGACTTCAGAGTCCTTCCCAACCTTCTGTTAACCACCGCACCCGTTCATTGCCTCTACCGGATGCACAGAGCACTTCTAGGGCACGGAGTTCCCCAACAGGTTCCAAAAGAGCACCACAGTTGCCCCGTGAAAAGCCTGAGCTGCAAAACCTAAGCCCCATGCGCGGACGGACCTTTTTGGGCAAAGATTCAGGGTGAAAGAGGGCAAGGGCATGACAAGAAGCATTAGCTCCCGCAAGAAACCAGCTTTTCAGGTTCAGGTAGATAGAAAATCACGGCTGCCAGCAGGAGGAAGGCAGCCACAGTGCTTTTGGTTGCGGGTAACCTGCTGAACATTTCCCACTCTAAATCGTGTAGCCTAGACCGCAATGACATCCGAAAACCCGAGCCCTACCTCCTGAAACCTACACGTCAAACCAAACCTTAAGGCTAAATGCATAAGCCCTTCATTTGCCGCATGAGTTGATCTATGTACTATCTAAGCAGTGCATACACCGTCTAGCGGCCTTTTCCTGAAAGCCTTCTCCCAGTAAGGCCCTGGATGGAGGAGCCGAAAGCCGTGGAAAAAGCTGTTGACACGACGACGGAGGCGCGGATGTGATGTTGGCTATGGCCTTTCTAGTATTCTGACTTAAGAGTTCCTTGTTTAGTTAGCGGTTGGTGTTTAGAGATTGCCGATGGAAATGAAGATTTAGAGTTTAGGAATTTGAGTTTTGAGTCAGTGTATGTAGTGCAGGGTTCATGCCTTCCGGGCCGGGTTCACATGCTTTGGGTTCGAAGGTATGGAGGTTGTGGTTTTGGTGGTCAGGAAGGCAAAAGCCTAGGGGCTCGGGCTTTTACAGCTTCGTGTTCATGCTCGACACTTTAGGATCTGGCGGCTGAGGGGATGCTCTTGATTCTTGAGCAGGTGATTCAAGCTGCAAAGTCTAGAGGTGAAACGCCTTGGCGCTTGCCCTCCAAGGTCAGAATTTGAGTCAAACTCCAAAGACCAACGTCCTGAACCCCTGAACCTCCAACCCTACCTTCTCCACCCCCAAGCTCTTCAGGCTCCACACCCCGTGAAGCAGCGCGAGGATTGCGGCTGACTCGCTGAGAAGACCCTAGCCCCAAGCCCTGAACTGTGCCGAACTCTGACAAAATTTATAGAAACCGAAATCCACATGCAAGGATTGCCCAGCCGATGCAGCCTCAGCAACGGCATCCCCATGCGTTGCTTCTGCGTCCCTGCCTGAAAATTTCGCCAGAAGCATTTTGGCGGATTGTATATTGGCTCCCTATAAGATCCCGAATATCAAGGCAAATCCCCATGCCATTTTCCACAATAGAGGATTAAGGGTTCTTTCCATACAGTCAACTCAGGCTAGGGTTTCGGACCTCGTCTACAGTGACCCTTTTTGGATTCCACTTCTGCCTGCGCTGCAGGATGGGAGTGCACCTAGTTGTTTCCTCAAAATAGTTTTCGCCTTGGTTTGCTCCCAATACCCGACCCAGATCATAGTTCATGCCAGCCTAGAACCTCCAATGTAGTACCTTTTCGGTAATCCTAATAAGAATCCTAACAAAAAAACATACCAAACCCAAAAGGGAACTACATTGGAGGGTATAGGAGGGTTCCAGAACAGGTGAGGCAGCTTATGGTTTTACAGTCTAGGCCTGCCGGCTTAGCACAGGCTGCCAGTAGGACAGTCTCCAAAAGCCAAGGAATGCGTCGTGCAGATAAAATAACGGGACCCCCCAAAAAGTACAAGTCTTTCTTTAGGTGTATCTGAATTTCAGATTTCACGGTCCAACAAGGCCTTTGGGCGGCGTGGATTATATCCTAAGGTTTCATGCCCAAATCCCTAAATCCAAACCCTGAGCACTCATCACTCTAAACAGCCCAAGTAGGCCTGGAACTCCAGCCTCACAGAAGTCTGGCGCAATGACTGAGTTTTCACGTCAGGGGCGCACCAGTGCGTTTTCAAAATCTCGGTCTTCGTTTTGGGGGTTAGACATGCGCGACGCTTGCTTCATCCTGGGCTTGGAAGCTCCATGTATGAGCACCTGACAAGTTAATGCTTCTTGTGCGTAGTTAGTAGTCTACAGTAGACAATTAGTTCTTGCAGCTGCAGTGACAGAAGTAAAACGGCAGGTGACCGCACTGCATGTTGCGTCAGTCAGCTTTGATCCATATTTTTGTCCGGTGCTGATTTCGGCAGCTGGAAGGAAGAGCAGAATTTTTGCGGAACGAGGTACCGTCCAATTACATGTGATGCTAGGCACCTAGGAGCTACGAAAGCACTTGGAACTAGATTTCCTGAAGAAACTGTAGCTTCCGAATGCCACGTCACCACGTGAAAGAGAAGCTCCCCTCCCTGAACCCCAGCCACAGTTTACTCCCAAATCCCACCTCATCCACGCAGTGCTAAAGGAATCAAACAGCTCCCTATATCTTGTGGTAGCAGGAGGATGCATTCCTAGGCCGCTTCCGGGTATGCTACCCCGTAGGCGCCCGGTTACCTATGGAGCATGCTCCTGGGTCGTAGGTGTTACTTCTTCCTGCATGTAGGGACTAAGAGGTAGCAAGTCCAACATATAAGTTACTTGGCTTTTAGGGCACCTTGGATGCAGAACAACATCTGCTGGCTAGAGACATGTCAGCCATCTTGGTTATCCAACAGATCCTGAATAGATCCCTGTATAAATACCGATTTAAGTTCCTTGCGTCCCTACCCACATAGCCTCTATATAGCTGCAGTTTCTGTTTGATTGTGCATTTTCCGTTCAATTCCTCTTGAGCCTCGAGTATGGCATGCGCTTCTTCCCTGGTATTTCCCAGGTCTGCGAGTCCCAGCGCCGGCATGCAAGCATCTGTCAGCCGGGTGATAGAGGCTCGAACTCTGCATGCTGAGGAGGATGGATTTGCTTGATAGTTTAGCCTCAGGGGTTAGTCTTCAAACTTAACCGCGAAACCCCCGCACGAAGGGCCTGTGTGTGAAGGAGCTTCAAGCAACGTCGTGCGTGATGGGTTGCTACTGCTAGTGCCAGGAACCCGCTAGTAAATGGTCGCGCAAATCCCTGAGCCTGCACCAAGCCCCAGTGTCACTGCATAGTTCCATAGCCTCAATCCCCATAAATTCTAGAATCCCTCGATCCCTAAACCCCGTAGCTGGGCCAGGTTGAATGCGGATGCGGCGGAAACAAACCTATCCCCTCACGCTCGTGAGGATTTATGGCGTACACTTCCGGGCGCAAAATCAAAACGAGCTAGCACGTTATTCTAATTTAATCCTCAGCTGACAAAAACAACATCACCAGACTGAACCTGAAACCCTGAACCCTGGGCCCCGCCAAGCCCCAAATTCTGAAACACATCACCTGGAGGCTTCCCTGGCTGCAGTGGGCTGGCAGCATCTGCAGGCCTTGGGCTCCTGCAAGCTGGGGGACGCTCGGGGGGTTTGGGTGCACGGGGTTTAGGATCATTTTGGATTTAGGGTCCCAGGGTGCTCAGAGTTTGGGATTTAAGGTTGGTTGTTGTCTATCAGTTGCTTGAATCGTTCTCGCTTTGGGTGTGTTTATGATTATGGTTGCGCGTGGCAACAGTCAAAGCAGTCAGGTTTTCCGGTTACTCACAGCTTCTCACATTTCCCAAGACCTTGCTAGGGGACATTCCTCAGTCGCACGGGTGTTGGCTCCTAACCCAATCCCCAAACCTTGCCAAGCACACAATTCGCACAGAGCACCTATACCCCAGATCAGAAACCCTAATAAGCCCTGGACTAGACCTTGAACATGTTGCAGCCCTCGACCTAAACGCCAAGGCCCTGAATATTCTTAAGCCATAGACCCCACACCCGAAACCTCAAACGTTGAGCCCTAAACTTGGAACACATTGACGTCCAAATACATCCTCTCTGTTGAACAGGCAGAGGTGATCCCGCTTCCGGAGCACATTGCTGGGGACTGCAAGGCGGCCGCGAGCATTTAGGGAGGGTCTGGGAGATAAACGGCGGTTTTGTAAGGATGAAACGGGCTTCCTGCTTTGCGGTTTCATGGCTTTAGAATTGAGGGTCATCAAGCCTGTAGGGTTTAAGTATTTTGGGGCTGATTGGGTAGGTTTCTACCTGCTTAAAAGAGTGAGGACAGCGTATTACAGGAATTCATGAACAGTTGCGATAGGCGTTGGGGTTGGTTGTCTGCGCAATCTGGTTACAATTCTGTTGAATCCATGTGTGGTATAGAATTTGACTGCAAGGCGGGGGGGCCTGGTTTTCGAAGTCTTCTTTCAGAAGGGTAGTGCTTTGCCTCTTCCCCAAATACTCCCAAGGGCTCCCCACAGATTCCCTGCAATCCCAAATCAATATGTGGAGCAAACGGAAGTGTTGTCTAAACTGGGTTACTCCCCAACCCAGGCCAAGATGTTTTCCTTTATTCGAGGTACAGAAACTTACTTGAATCAACTACCTGGACCCCAACCAGTAGGGAAAATAGCTGCCCAAAGCCCATAAAGTAGCCTAAAAGGCTAAAGATCGGTGCTCATGTCTTTTGGGGATCTAAAGGGGCAGCTCCAGCCCCGAGAACAGACACAGGCTGCTGCAGCAGTGAAGATCGCCGGCACGGAGCTGTTGATCAGGCGGTGACTTGAGAAGCGCAAGCGCGATTTAAGAAATTCGTTGTTTCGGGTTAGACTCTAGAGCTTCTGGATTCAAGAGTGTAAGCGTTTCGCATCAAGCGTAGGGCTTTGGGATTTATGGCTTTAAGGCTCCAATGATTGTACATCAAAGATTTGGCAGAGTTGGGCACTAAGAACTGCACCGTAGGTTTGGGTGAGGGGCAAGCGAATCTCCTGAAATTTCCTTAGAGTACAACTCTGGCTTTTTGCATTTGAGTTCCTCCCCTTTGGGAAGGAGTAAGTTATTCGAACTTTCCAAAGACACAGACAGGAACCTGGGCCTCCAGGGGTTGAGCTTTGCAAGGGTTTGTCTGAGGCTTGCGCCATGGTAGACCAAGCTTAGGCTCAGGGCTTAGAGTTTGATATCGAGGGTTTCGCCAGAAGTTTTGCCCAGATCAATGCATACGGTATGCTGCATACGTACTGAGCATAGCGTCCGTGTTCACTCATCAACTATCAGTAGAGCCCCTGGTGACAATCCTTTAAAGGGTACTTGTGCTGCAAAAGCTGGAATGATGTAATTCGCACATGTGGCGGGCCGATGGACGGCTGACGCCATTGACAGAGCTCTCTGAGGTCTACTTCACATGCGAAGTGGAAACGAGCGCATTGCAGCGTAACTTACATCTGTTTCGGAGGCATAGAGTGTTGAGCGGGGAAACTGTTTCCTGTCAGTGTGAGCCTTGTCGAACTAAAATGAGTGGCTCCGAGCCAGCAGCCCCTTGCATTGTTGCTATGCTGCCGCCACATGCCTTAATCTAGTCCTTGTGGCCCTTAGGCCCCAAAATGTTTACCCCGCCCTTACCAGGATGGACCAAAAGGAGCCTGGGGATGCCGAGAGCGCCAGGCCGGTGGGTTGGTTGGTCACGGCTTGCAAGCAGCTACCTTCAATAGTCCTAGACCACTAGCCCAAAATCCTCGGCTCAACTCCCTTGAGGCCCTTGATCCCATACAATCTCAAAGCAATTCTCTGCAAAGCCCTGAAAGATTCCTCAGTAAGCATCCCCCAGCACCCCGTCGCCCCAATGTAAGAAACCTCACACAGGATCCTAAGTTGTCAACCCCAAACCCTCAGAACCGCAAACCCAAGACCCGAATGACCCCCTAAACCCTGAACCCGCGTCATGCCACATCTGCGTGAGGTGCCTGAGCTTGTTGGCATCCTCAGACAGCGGAGAAACATGGGAGGCTTTCTGCTAAGTCCTTCCTGGGGCCTTGAAGACGCAGCATGCAAGGGTCCAAGGGTGTAAAGGCAGATTCACTGAAGGGTTTAGAACTTTTGGTTCATGGTTTCAGGTTTACGGTTTAGCTGGGGCTTGGTGAGGTCTTAATGAGGGTGGAGGAGAGGTTCTTAGGGAAGCTCGCAAGCAAGCAAGCTAACCTGAACCAGGTGACAACCTAGGATCTCACACATATTACTTATTAATGTATGTTAGCTTACTTTGTACTGTACTGACTGAGATAAGGTTTGGGGTAGTGGGCTTGGAGTTGTGATCTTCCAGGTCTAGCGGTGAGGGCCCTTGACATCCATACGAGGTCATGAGACCTAACAAGCAAGATGTGACGAGTTTCACCCGCTCTGACGTTCATTCACATTCCTGTCGTCATTTATTGAGAAGTACATTCGTTCCCGGGCAGACATTGTGGTTGTGCTGCACAGGTTGGCCTTCGCAGCACTGTTCAACACACCGGAGCAGACCCAAGAGCAGACGTCCGCTGAGGAAAGAGATGCGTTTCATTAAATGTCTCCGCACAAGTACATTCGCTCCGCGGGCACCTAAACGCAACAATGCCCAGCACAGGTCCGAATATCCTGATCATGCTTGTGAGAAACTTCTTTCCTTGGGAGTGACAGCAGTATTCAAGACTCTGCAGGCGATCGTCGAGGCTTGTATTTGGATCATGCGGGTCCTTATCAGGGGTTCATCCAGCATTCCACTTGCGCCCACCACTTGGCTGTTCAGACCCCTAAGTCACAAACTTGCGGGTTGCTATAGTAGTGAGGGAAGAGGGGAAGACTTTCAAATTACACCCGTAGAGCTCCCATTGACTGCGTGTAGGCTTTGGAGAGCATACTTCGCAGAAGGCGACTGCACAAGGTGGCGGCGGGGGCGGGGGGGAAGGAGGGGTAGTTCAAATATTCACTTAGGGACATAGTCTCATGTAGTGATTTAGGTTGTAGGGTTCTGAGATTTAGGATCAGGCATGCAGAAGCCTAAGTAGTTAGAAGAGGCTTTCTTAGTATGGTCAACTATCATGTTACCGCTCAAACGTGCTGCCCTGGCAAAATGAGAGATCTACACGTTGTCCTCCCCTGGTAGAGGCTCTCTTCCGAAGTGTTTGTCTAGCTGTATTCCTCATCCCTTGCTCAAACATAAACCCCCAAAGAGACTGCGACCCCAAAGCCTGCAGTCAACTAATACTGAGAACCCCAATTCCTGAACGTGCAGATACAGCACATCACAGACAAACAGCACAGGCTAAATCTGATGGTCCCATTTCAGGGATGAGGATCTAGGGCTGAGGGTTAAAAACATCAGGGTTAAAGGCTTAGGGTTTATGGTTTAGGGTTGCGGGGCATATGGCTCAGAGGCCCGGGTTTGGGGTGTGACGGTTCAACACTGTTGCGCTTGGTGCGTAGGTCTTGTATTTGCACCAACAATCCTTAGGTGGGAACCCTTCCTCAGCTTTCTGTGAGCTCACCCTCCTGCTGCTACCACAAAGAATGCATCGCAACCTGTTAGCTGAATTGCCATGCTTCTCTGAGAACACTGCCTGATGCAGGAAGTTTTGTATCAAATGTAGGTTCATGCCGCATCTCATCACAAACCATTAGTGATGAGTGCACTCAAAGATTCCTCAAGGTCCCAGTACCTGACAATCACATGCTTTCCCCAAGCGTATTCAACGTAAAGACCTGAGGACGGATATACCGGCGACTTGACTTGGACCCCAAGCCTTAAAGCCTACACTTCCGACCCTTAAACCCTAGAAGCCCCCAGGGAACGCGCGATGCAGAAGACTGCAAAGTTAGATTCTGTTGGCAACCTACTGGATGAAACAGAACTCGTGCAGAATATGGTGAGAACCTTTGGGATCCGCACATCTCCCCATGTTAGACAGATGCCGAAAGGGCTCATCTAGCCGGATGCACAATCCTTAGCAGCCGGTCTTTACCCCAAACCACTGCAAACGAATGCTTAAAACCCATGAACCGTACGTCACTGTCCCTGGGCTTGTCAAGCATGTGTAGTACTATGATCACCAGGCTTCTGCTGACTGTTGTTTGCTGGTTGTAGGTGGTGAGGGCAGCTCCTATTGCAACACGAACCGTGGAATTTGCGCCTGACGAGGTGCCAGCTGTTAGCCTGCTACCAGGGTTCACACGATTTAGAGTGCAGGGTTTGTTGCCTTGTCTGAAGCAGTGCAAGTGGAGCCCCCAGGCTCAGAGATGTATAGGGACTACATGGAGATTCCAGGGGCCATTCCTGAGAAATAACTGTAGGGCGTAGTTTGAGACACTCTTTGATGAGGGCGTAAACCTAGCTTCTCCTTAGCGTTTATGGTTCCAGGGCATTTTAGCCGGGGCAGTGTATGTGCTTCCTGGGGACAATATTGCGATGATATGAGAGTTGTCATTTAGATTTTGGTGAGATATTGTAAGGATTCTGAGGCAAAGTGGCAAGTTCGTTTCATTCTGAGTGGCCACACACCAAAAAGTTTTCGTGGGTAAGGTCCAGCGAGTTCAGTCTTTCTCCAAACCGTAATTCTAAACCCGAATGCTGCGCCCTAAATCCTGGATCACAAGTGGAGCCGCAGCTCAAAGGCGCAATATTTTATTGTGGATGCGTGCCAAGCTGGCCTGCTAGTAGCAACACAACATGGCACCCAATAAAACCTACACCATGTAGTTCTCCATGAGGATGCCAAGCTCCCGGCGGATTCTTGCAGGGTCCTAATGTCCAGTATTCATATTATATCAATACCCCCTATCCACGGTTAATGTGTGCCAGAAGCCTTTGGGTATATCCCAAGTCCCTCAGGGTGTGACCTTTGCAGGAGAAATCCAAAGTTGGCATTTTCAAGATCCGGTAGCAGCCGGTTGCCCGCAATGATTACTAGTCTTTATCCTAAAGACCCCGACTGGGACCCTCTGGGTCATACCCTCAAGCAAGCTAGCGCGCAACTCCACCAAGGGCCCTGCGAAGATTGCTATGGGTTTCCCTCTCATGTTGTGCGGAGGCACCCTGGTTAAACGAAATTAAGTTGTCGCCTCAAGTGGCAAATGCTGAGTCCCTGCGCGTGTGGAGGGCCCTCAATTGCGCGAAGTTTGGCAAAAAAATGTTTTCAGCTCCTGTTTCGTTTGGGGGTCCTCATTCTGCGAAATGCGCGGCACAAAATTAATCATGTTGGTGGTGGGCCTGTGGAGTTCAATTTGTTTAATTCATTTTGCCGAGCTCTGAAACCCTGGTCCTGTTGATTTTAAGACTGGGGTCCCACATTTCTTTAGGGGGGATCCCCCTTCACAAAAGGATTCCATGTTCGTTTGGGGGAGATGTAGTACACTGATCAGGCCTCAACAGTATTTCGTCCAGGTAGAATTAGGTTGTAGTCAAGTATGTTGTGACACTGCAAACTAAACAGTGGAGACTCCTTACACAATCCCTTCTCAGTAAACCCTGGAATCCACGGTTTTATAATATGTGTATACTTCAAGTTTCTCTGATAGGCCACCCCTTTATATAAGGCCTTGGGCACACTACAGAGCCCGGGATACCTCAACCCTCAACTTGAAACAAACCCTCCACCTTGAATCCTCAACTGCTGAAGCCGAAATCCTTAACTCCAAATCTCACCGCCCTAAAACCCTAAACCCTTAATAACCCAGTATAGTAGTTTCCGTTTTCTTTTCCATTATCCCCCTATAACCCCAATAACCCTGAGACCCTACCAGCACAGGCCTTGCAGGCTCAAGCCCAAGTAGCTGCATCCGCCAAACACCAGCAGGGCCCTTGGCCCCCTTCCGCTTGTCAAGCATGTGAGGCCGGTTGTTTTTTACATCGCTGTGGGCCCCCTCTCAGCTCGTGATGATATAGGGTGGTGTACCGTTTAGGGTTTTGCCATTGTTTGGATAGCTCTTTCAGTTTTCTTGTCTTCATAGCGACGTCTGCTTTTTTTAGGGGAAAGGCTTCCAGAGGCCCCAGATCTGCAAGTCCGACGTATTCCGAGGCAGATTGTCTTGCAAAGGGATCTCATTAAGATTAATGTTCTACATAGTCCAGTGTAGGCAACATATAGCCAATGAAGGGATGATGGACTCAGAGCTACAGGGTCAGGAAGCGTCAATGGCTGTTGACAAGGCTATGATACTCTGAACTGGCAAAATCCTACATGACTCGGCGCACCCAGGTCGCATTGGAAGTATGGTTGTGCAGCACACGAAGGGTTATCCAGAATTTTGTCCATCCACGCGTTTTGCACGAGAGTTTGTTTCTGAAGCATGGACCTGGAGCCCGGGACCTTTGATCCTTCTGCAGAACTGTCCAAATCTTTTTTTTCCAAGCAAGGGGGTCCTCTCAGAAACCTCAAAGAACTACCATCCGTGTCATAGGAACTCGCAAGCAGGGTCGGTTGATGTTTTGAAGCCCCAGTCCCTAAACCGCAAGCCGGCACGTCCTATAAATGTGTACGTATATAGTTATTATGCATGTATGTACATATGTGTATATATATATACACACACATGCCTCTCTCTCCCGTGTTAAAATTTGATTCTATAGCCCATTTAAAAGCCCCTACGTAACTTTCCTCCCCGTTCAAATGGAGCCCCTGCTTGCCTCTGCCAAGGCCAAAGAGCCTGAGTCTGGCAGAGTGAGCCTTGCGGAGTGTTGCTTACTGGTGGTCATTGCTCTCAGATTTTAAGCTCATTAGTGGAGGGATGGCAAAGAAAATGGAAGCCATTGTAGGGTTCATGCCTTAGGCGCAGGAATTTATGAGGGATTGACAGAGCAGCAGTTTAGGAGATAGGGGTGGGTGGGTGGGGGGGGGGTTGCGTTTCAGAGTTTGACTCATGGATTTTAGGAGCTTCTTAGGCTTGAAGGATTTAAAGGTTCAGGGGCTAACAGCCATGTTCTCTTTATTCAGGCCTCTTCGTTCTGCTCTTTCAAGCCTTTGAACCCAAAACATTGGGCCGGTAAACCTGTGGCCTCTTTGACTCTCTGAAATTAAATTGCTTTTGCATGGATGGAGCGGGTATCCCACAGCCAGTTGGCAATGCCCTATACACAATACTACAGCTAGTTGTGAACACGACAAATGCTCACTGGATCTAAGTAGAACCTCAGATCCCTGAACCTGCAACCCTAGAGCCCCCCCCCAAAAAAAAGGCCTTAGAGTCCTAAGCCTTCAACTCTAATCTACATGAAGCCTCAGCCCCAAAAACCTAGACAGCCAGGCTGGCCAATCTGCCTCTAGAACAACCGTCGTGCAGGTTCTGGTTTAGGTTTTAGGGATTTGTTGTTTTTGTGTTTGGCGTTCAGGGTGAGGCTTTGGGATTTCGGTTTCGGTGTTCGAGGTCCAAAATTTGAGGATTTTGGATTTCAGGTTCATTGCTGCGAGGGCTGCGCATGGATTCTTTGTCACCTTCATCTACGGTGTCTTGCGGAAGCTGAAGAGTCTTCTGATGTGCGGTTAGCCTAGTTGCTGCAAGTGGGCTTGCCCTCAGGGAAGCACAGTTGTTCAAGGGTTTTTAAAAAGAGTAGTACTGGCAGACCTATAGTGACAAATACATGGTTTCAACAATGAGGACGGCTCCAGCAAAGCTCCTCAGAAGCAGAGCAAACATGAGGTTTCAGATAGCAAGCTCAACAGGTGATAAAAGGCAGAGGAAAGAGCACAATCATACACAACCCTATGCCATTGGAGCAACAAGTCTGAACCCCAAACCCTGAGCTCTAAACTTGTTCCATCCTGTAAGCCCTCACATCACTATGCCAAGCAGTCCTCATGCTGAACCCATATGTTCTTAGCAGAATCATCGGTAGGAGACCGTGAAGAATTACCCGGTTCCACATCACCTTAAGCCTTAAACTTGAAGCCCTAATTCCTGAACACTGAAAACCCTATGCCTAACCGATCTTTGCCTTAAGCTTTACACTCGGCATCCTAAACCCTAGGTCCCATCCCTCCATCTTACTGGCGGCTAGTAGGAAATAAAGGAATATTTTATGTAGAGATCATCTAAGGAATATATTCCCTTCTTCCCTACTAGCTACCAAAACCCTAATCCCTTACTCCTTACTAACTACAAGTAACCCATGGGCCCGTGCGAGGCTCTCCGGCCTGCACCGGCCTCCAAAGGTTGGCTTCGATAGGCCGCCTGTTCCTGGGTTCACTTTTAAATAGATTCTACCTACTTAAGGGGGACTATAACCCCAATATATACCCTATTATAATATAGTAGTTTCCATTTTCTTTTCCATTATCCCTGTATAACCCCAATATCACCCTAATATTCTATCTACGTAAGGGGGACTGTTCAAAGGTCATAGGGATCAATCGTGTCGCTTTGGGGGGTCATGTAATGGAGAATCAAAAGGAGAATGAAGTGGACAGCACGAGGAAAATTTGGATAATACTGGAGCCTGCAGGAATTGGGTTTGGGGAATTGAGGATAAGGTCTAGGGATCCTTTTCATGATTCGGGGCTGCCTGAAGGAGGATCCTTGCTCCTCCCTAGCGGGACAGGGACTAATTTTTAGGTGAAACAAAGGCTGATGGTTCCAAGGTTTGGGTTAAGGCCCAGAGTCTAGGACTGAGCCTGGATTGTTCAGGCCTTATTAGAGCTTCAAGATTCAGAGTACAGCGCTGATGCGGAACGAATTTAAGGTAAAGGGCCTGGACCTAAAGGACTTTGACTTTGCGTGTAGAGTTGGGGTTGAGGATTTGAAACTTCGGTCCTGAGGTCGACGGGTCAAGTGTTTTCTGTGGCTTGTGTTTGAGGATCTACTGCTTGGGGATAAGTCTCTCGTTTTGGTACGAGGGCTTCAAAATGCAGACATTGAGATTGAGGGTTTAAGGAAATCCTTACCACCTAAACCCTAACTCCTAAACCCCTCAAAACACAACCCACAAGCCCTGAATCTTCCCTTTACCACCTCAAAGTCCTGAACTAAGAGGCCAGTTCCACAGCTACAAGCCTCTTCGGAGACAGGTATGTACCACCACAAGGCAAGCAGGTTTGAGACAGTTTGAGGTCTATGGGCTCAGGATTTGGGGTTTGGGGTTTAGGTTGCAGGGTTCAGGGCTTTGGGATTTTTGGATTGGAGGGTCACGGTCGAGGTTGACGTACGCAGAACTCAGCCCAAGTATATACTCGATTTTTTTTGTTGGACTGGGCCAGGTAGCGACTTCATATGGGCTCTTTGTGGTTGGATCCGGAGTCGATAGGGTTTAGGGCCTAGGAATGAGTAAAGAGCTCCAGAGAGCCTGTTCTGGATCTGGCAGAAAAATTTGCAGATTGAAGAAGTTCCTGAAGCAGTGCAGATGAAAAGCACCTCCAGGCCACTGCATTTAGGTGCCTGGTGGTGTTTCGTCGCAACAGATGCCAATGATGTCAGATTTTTTTCCAAGGGACAGTACGCATCTCCTGTCCTGATGCCCTGTACGCGCCATTTATGGAAAGACTAGGAGTAAGATCTTTGAAGGCTGAAGCTTCGCAAAGTGGATCTATGATGAGTACTTATCCCTAGGCAGATTTGTCATTTGTGGGTAACAGGGTGGCACATTCAGCATTGACGATGATAGTCACAGCGGTTGCTCAGGCTTACGATTCACAGCTCATGGGCTTGGGGTTTGAACTGAGAGTTTCGGAGGTCCATTGGGCTTGGGGTGTAGCCTTTGGGCCCTTGGGATCCTGAGCCCTCAAGCAGCAACACCTTGAGCCCCAGGCAGTCCTCAATGGAGATGATCTGGGATCCTCCGTCTCAAGTTGAGACATAGATGACCGTATTTTTCTCAGTGCAATCGTCCCTTCTGGGCTTGGTGCGTTCACAAGACAAGTGATTATGTCATGCAGCTGGTGTCCAAGAGCACCTTGAAGGAAGAGGCAGTTTTGGGCCTGAAAACGCTGAAAACCCTTAGGTTAAATCACTTATTTCCAGACACTAGAAAACCGTGAAGGGTTTGCTCGACCAGGAGGTCATATCTTGAAACCGCCTATTCTAAACAAGGAAGGTTTTGCTTCATCACTTGGCTGCTTTTAAGATGAGAGAGAGAGAGAGAGTTGCTTCCGAGACCTGCTTTGCTTATCAAACATCATTAGGAATCAAAGAATCAAACCTTGCTTTCTGAGCTACCCCTCACGGACCTGAGAGGATTTGTCTTTGAATGCATGGAAACATTTCTAGAGCAATCGCAACTGTTTTTCAGGTTCATTCGTTTCGCGGCCTTTGTAAGATAACATTAAAATGAACTCAACTTCAATTGAAATCAACTTTGTTTAGCATCAGGTTAACACCTATTTAACTTCAAATCAAATCCATTTGCTATTGATTTAAAATTAAGTCAGAAATAGGTTCCACTTAAAAATGATTAGCAGCTAGTTATCCTTACCCATCCTCTAACGGACAATTTTGCTCTTACCTCTCACTCTAGCTCCTGCTACTTCTGCTTCACTGTACTACTTGTATTTAGCATGATTTATGTTTCCTTTTCAGATCTCTAGAGAACTGGGGCTCGGCTATGATGATGGAACGGGCAACCTTGTTATTCAACAGCAGCGATTGCACCCTGAAACCTTGACCCGTAAAATCCCCAAACCCCAAGCCCATGTGCACCCTTACATCCAAACTGAAAAAGTTCTCAAAGCCACTTCTGCTAAGAGGCCTCTCCGCTGGCATCGAGCTCCAGCCATCGGTAGCAGCAATGCCAGGCTGCAAGGCCAGATGGACATTCAGTATAAGGTGTCTTTTGGATCAAGGGTTCATTCGGTGGCCTAAGGCTTATAGTCTTAAGGATAACCCCAACGGGATGGATGCTATTGAGGTCTCGGGAGGCGCTCTATACGTAGCACTTGCCGGGATCAAAGCGAGCGTCGAATAGGCATATAATCATGATCCGCGTACCCATCCGTAGCATATTCTCCGGATGCTTGGATGGTGGCTTGGATGCCTCTGAGAAGTGGATCCTTGTGCATGTACATGAAATATTTGAGCTCGCACATGTGCTCCATGTCCTTCGTCTGGCATCGTTGTTGTGGGGTTTAGGGCTTAGGATGCAGGGGTCTGATCTTTCCCATTTAGGGTTGTATTTCAACCTCGCGTCGCAAAGTTATGGCTTGGCGCGCCACGAAGTGCATAATGTAGGCTTTTATTTGGAAAGTCACAGGAAGGAGAAACAGTAAAAACAATAACACAACAACGATACGGCCCAAAACTTGGAACAACGAGAACAGGAGAATACACCACCACCACCACCACCAC
>CAJNIZ010009846.1:29527-106601 GCA_905231905.1 Symbiodinium pilosum
CATCAGCAACAGCAACAGCAACAGCAACAACAGCAACAACAGCAACAACAACAACAACAACAGCAACAACAGCAACAACAGCAACAACAGCAACAACAGCAACAACAACAACAACACAACATCATAATTTCAAGTCGAGCCAAAGGGAAGGGAGGTACAACCCCGTTTGCGGTTAGGGTTGGGTTTGGCGCGCGCAGGTGGCGCCTCAAACATTTCTCATGTCAAGATTTCTAACAAGGAGCCCAACTGTCGGGGCTTAGGGTTTGGGGTTCAAAGCCTTCGTCCTGAATCAGTTTGAGTAGGTCTTCAACATCTGATTTTGGAAATCCGGTGTTATGTTTGTAGTTTTTGGACCCCAAGTGCGCGATATGAACACAAGCGATTTGCCCCAAGGCTCGATGCTGGATCAATCTTTTGCGAGGAGAGGGAACCCGGTGGGACCAAACCTGTGAGAACATGTGCTTCTCCAATGCTTGGTGTGTAAAGCCTGCAAAAACAATGGAAGCCCGACAGAGTGCTTGCACCGTACTTAGGACTATACAGCCTCAGTGAATGAGAATTAGCTGCCCGAAAGTGGTGCGACGAATGGACCCCGACCACATTTAAGCAGCCCTCCACAGGCCGCGACGGGCTTTCGGGCCAATCGTTCAGAATTGAGCGTCTAAAGGATCAAGTCATGTTAATTTCAGAGACGCACACTCCAAGCCTCATGCACCAAGCTATCCGGCCCTAATTAACATAAAATGCTCGATGCACTGGCTTTGTATAATATTTGTCGAATGGACCCCTCTGAATTCCCCCTGAACTCCTCATCACGTCCACATACTCCTCTGGTCTCAAGGGCGCGTATTCGGAAAACAACTCCACACGGTAAGGCAGTCCCTGCTATTGCTGTTGCAGGCCGAAGTGAATCGGGACTGAATGCTGGTTTGACTTTCTTAGCTGAGTTGGAGCCCTGAACATCAGTAGGGTTTGGACATGAGCTCTTAGGGTTGTACTTTACTCGGAATACTGGTCGCATCCACTTGATGCGTTTGATTTTTACCGAAGGAAAAGAATATGAAACAGCTTAGATCAGTGCTCACGCTATACGGTGGGTATAAGTGCGGTGTCCTGTTTTGAGCAGACCATAGAAGTATAAATCATAGTCATATAGCTTGTATGATTCCCAGCTTCATTATCATTAACGTTGGCATACTTGGGAATGCCGGAAGGATGCCCCCTTTGGTTCCAACAAGGGGGGACCCCAAGCGACCGTAGCGACACATAGGGAATTTAAGGAGGCTAGAAGGTCTACCTTGAGGATTTTGCGCGGAGTATGGAATAATTTTCTCCCACATCTGGAAGTGAGAGCTGCAAAAAAAGTTCCTAAACAAACCTCTATAGCGACCCTCACGAACCACTTACGACTTCTACATGTCCTCAGAGGCCATACCTGCACTTCTCTTTCGAGACATGACAAAGCCTAAATTACGCAAATGCCGCTGCATTCCCTTAAAGGCCGGAGGCTACACATGCGCATTCGCAGCAGGGGCTTTTGAGCCCTTGTTTCTGACAACTGCCAAGGTCCCTGGGCTCGATGTCAAGTTATTCATGTCAACTTTGTTGTCTAACCGAATTCCACAGCATAGCTTTGTAGCAAATTACTGAGAACACCAACCCATCTCAAGCTGGCCGAATGTTCCGTCCTGGTGGATGCTCGACAACTCCGTGGTCTCTGCTCTGTTTGACTTCTCGAACAATTTCAAGATGTCTTGTTTGTACCGCGTAAGCTCTGGAGGTTCAGTTGGCGGTGCAATGAATTGCTTGGACTCTCGGGTATTCCTGTCTGATGGGAAGATGAGAGAAGCGAGGCTTCTTACTATTGAGATGCCCGCTTGTTGCACAAATTTCGGGGCTTGTGCAATTTCTGGATGCAGGTTGAGCAATTGGTCGCTAAACGGCTCTGCCGTTGCTTTTCATACTGCTGGCTGTTGTTTTAAAGAACATTTGACAAAAGCAATGAACACAGTCCGACCCCGAATGGCGGCTAGCTTCGAGACACAAGACATGACCTGGGATCATGCCAACACAACCCTGTATAGAGTGTAGGGATTTGAGTTTCAGCCGGGCCTAGCCAAGCAAGGTTAAAGCACAGCTAGCCCCTTGAGCTGATGCGAAAGCCTTTTAAGTGAGCCCAGATATATTACCCAGAATCCTCATGTGATTCTTACAGCCCACCTCAGTTGCGCTAAAATCCACACTGCCGGAAAGTCGAACATCATACTCTCTGCAGCTTTGGAATTTTGTTCCTTTGCGGTGCCCGCCCGCCTCTTTAGAATATTCAGGACACGTCAGCAAGGCGCCGTATCAATGGCCAACGGTAGTGGCCACGGAGCAAAGGAGGAGCGCTCACCGTCGAATCGTCCAGCACGCACAATCATTGTTCATAGGGTGGGTGGTTTTATCAGTAGGTTTCTCGCTCCCTCGAATTCTGTGAAATGTCTGGCGGTCCTAGACATGAACATTATTGCCTGAAAGTAGGCTCATAGGCATACGCTTTGGGTGCCCTAGAAGCAAACCTGCTCAAGACCACCCATGGACATCCACGTGGGCTTCTCATGGGAGCGGCAAAGGGCTGATCACGCTTTACCTGAACTGCGGCTAGTGAAATCTGTGGGCTTGGCGGCTGACTTACTTCTTTGCACCTGTCTGAGTATCTGTAGATCAAATCGGTTCTACTGACCATAAGACGGTACTGCTAACTTGTCAGCCACTTGCCGGTTCTTCTAGCTACATTTCTTGCGCGTTAAAAACTCCAAATCTGACATTTACCTTCAGCCCGTGTGCCGTGTCCCTACCACCCAACTGCATGCGAGGAGATGTAACGCTGTGCCACACCCTGCAGCTTCACGCCCTAAATTCCCGAATCCTACCCCTTGCAATCAAATCTCCTCAACTGCATGGCATGAAGTCTAGACCTGGTCCACAAGTTGGCTTCCGCGCCACGCTTGAGGATTACGACTGCAGCTGAGGGTCTAAGATTGAGGGTTGAGGTTTTTAAGGATTTGGGGCATTGAGGGGTTTAGGGTCCAGGGTCTAGCCGATAGGGCTTCACAGCTGCTACAACAGAAATTTGACATCTGCTTTGGGCCAGACCCATGCCAATGCTCAGGTAAAAGTGCGATCGTGTATCCCGGTTGAAGGTCTCAAGCTTGCTTGTTTTCCAAAGTGCTGGGCTTTATGCAGTTTGCGCTCTGCTTCATTGCCCAGGAAAGACATTCAGTCTGGGTGTACACCGGAGAATTTCAATCACACTACTGCTGCTCATGCCACGATCCGTCGAAATCTAACTACCCTTATAAAGTCTGAAATGTGCAGCAGACATGCACAGCAGCAAACTCGACATGTACCACTACAACCGCTGCTGCTCCTGCTAGTGCTGGTGCTGGTGCTGGTCATATTGCTACTACTACTGCTGCTGCTACGACGACTATTTTTGGTACTAGTACTACTAGTATTTCTTTTTGGATGAAGGTGTGCGCAACTGAGCACAGGCCTCTCACCCGCCTGTTACACTACCAAGCGTACTAGGAAGAACAAACGAGGACCACCAAGCATGCGGTTGCCTGGCTATGTAGGAGAAACCTGCACCATAGCCGAAGCAAGCGGTTGCTCAACCATAGAGTCCTCAAACACGCACAGGTATCACAGGGTGACCGTCTTGTGCCTGCCGCGCTTGGCTCCCACGCTGAGTTTGAAACAACCCCTCCACAAGCTTTTGGTGCCCAGACAAGACAGTCCTCTATCTTGCTTGCACGGAACCCCAAGTAATAGGCACTAACATCTGTCAATTTGAAAAGCTGCTGGTTGCTTACTGCCCGGTAATCTCAAAGTCGCGCCCAAGCTACCTCTCCTACACTATCCAGGCTTATAAGCGCTAGGGCAGCTCAGCCCTCCAATCCCTAAACCCTTCCATTCCTAATTGACTGGACCCCACAACGTCCTGCCTTTCACGCTTCGACGTGCTGCAACTCATAATTCATCACCTGCCAGCCTCAACAATCCATGGATTCTGTAGTTGCATAAGCCTGGTTGCAAAGAGCCTGGGCCTTGAGAATGCTTGGTGGTGCTTAATTATAGGGACGGGGGAACGGATCCCACCTGTAGTTCCAGAATCTCGGAGTATGGTCCCTTCAAGCCTTTCCTTGTACTTGCTTATGAACCACCGGTGAAACTGTTGTCCTTCAATCCTTGCTCTGGTCTGTGACTTGGGGCCATATCTTCTACGGAGTATACATGAAAGCGAAACTCAATAAGACAGTTTTGCAAAATTGTCCTTCTAATTCTGCAATCCTCGATACGTACCCCCATTATCCCTTCACAGTTTACGTTATGCTCTACGGTCCATCATCTTGAATAAGCCAAAGATCCCACGCCAGATCAAGGACATCAGGTTAGCGATAACTGGCTGATTCGGCTCGGGCTTCATGTGGCCATGGTTGCGCTTACATGGCTTTCAGAGCTCAATGTCTGAGTATGTGGGATTGGCTTGATTGAGGCAATGTAGGTCTCTTTGACTCTGCCCTTGTTCTTAGAAACTTGCGCTCGTAGTTTCAGGGGCAATCCCTCACATTTTCAAGTTTTTGGTACGGTTGATCAACACTTGCTGCTCCCCACATCCGAGGCCTGGATATCTTCCACCAACAAGCACGCAACAAATGATTTTGTTGCGGGGCCTTTGCCAAGTATCCTGCCCAAGGAGGAGATCGTGACAGGGCCACAATGGGCAAAGGCGCTCAAAGGTCACCATCCTTGTAGCTGTACATCTTGTCGGCTGTGTGGCGCAAAGACTCAAAACACATCGGCGCTTTGCGCACCCTGCCGTCGGTTGGGGCAGACGTCGATCTTGCCTCTCAAGTGTTGCTGCATACTGGTATTGAGAATGTAGACTTAATTACGGGTCTAAAGCTGGCCGTCTGAAGGATGACCCACAATCTCAAAGCCTTCAAATCAAAGACACGATCCTCAAACCCTGAATGCGAAGCCCACCCCAACCCTAAATCCGAGAGTCTACATCCTGCAATCCGCAGCTTCCCTAGATCCTGATCCCTATAATAAACCCTAACGCCCGAACCCTTATCCCTAAACCTTAGGAACCTAGCAAGTACTGTTCGAGTCTTCTCCCGTTTTCTATTTGACTCAGCATTATGGGGGTGATATCATTTAGCATTTAGCCCTGCGCAATACCTATAGAATTCCCGCAAGGCCCGAAACCTTGAACTCACAACCCCAAAGCCCTCAAATCCTCTTACGCTACAAAGGGATTAATCCCCAAATCGATGATACCTTTTTTGGGGGGACCTATGAGAAGGACTAGATTATTTTGGGATCTAAACTGGGGTCCCCCCATTTATGGAAACCTATTCCCTGTAAACCACTCTACGATCCCAGTTTCCATTTCAGTTTCTTTTCCGTTTGATTCTCCCGTTTTCCCTAAACCCTAAGGCCCTATATAAACCAGGCTCCATGATCCCAGAGGGATGCAGAGCTCCTCCAACAGATGCCTTCCTTGCTTGCTTTGAGTCACAGAGCTTTGAGGTTTAGGGGGATTTGGGGGTTGAGGAATTTGAGTCCAAGCTGCGATTGCAATTGCAGTTTGGGTTTAGGGTGTTGCGTTTAAGGTATAATCAGCCAGGTCTTCAGGAGCTTTGGTGCGGCAGTTTGCAACACTGGGTATTGAAAGGGTGTATACATACAGGTAGACTTATTTTGGAGGATAAAAGTGGAGATAGTGGAGGCGTGTGAAGTTGCCCTGGTCTACCCAATGAGGAATGTTGAGGGCTTTTTTGGCTTGTGGGAGAATCGACGTGGGCGCGGAGTTGGGTTCTCGCGTTTGGGCGTTGCGTGACTGAGTGGGGTGATTTTGTAATGGGTGGTGGTCGCAAGCAATTATACCAAATGCTTCGCCACTATGCCAATTTGCGGTACATTTCTTTTGCTTGGCTGAATGGCAGTTGTGTCTGTTGTTGTTTCGGGATGCTTTGGGGATCTCATGGCGAGTTAACTGCCCTTCAAACCGAACTGAACACACAACAGGTCCTATAAACAGAGTGCTGTCCTCTTAAAGTAGCGCTCCATATGCATCTGAGTGAATGCGTGGAGATCGATAAACTGCGTGTGGACCCTTTGGCGGCTGAGGGTTTAGGCTTTGGGGTTGCGATTTCTCATAGAATCCTTTACTACTGCTCCATCCCAAGCAGCCTCACCTGCAAAGAAGGTCTAGACCAGGCTGGTTGGAGTCGATTCAGAGGTTGCCTGGGGATTATCTGGGGTTGTGAGCTCTAGGGTGGGGGGGTTAATCTAGGATCCTATACTCGGGTAAGCATCTTAGGGTGAGTATTGGGAGACACCTGAATACTGTCTTGCAGGTTCCTTCAAGAAAGCCAGGATATGTAAACGCCCTGGTTATATGCGTTCTAGGCCCCTGACAGTTACTAATTTTTGCCAAATGATCATGTGCACTGCACAACAAGATTTTTCTAGCGAAGCAAGCACGGCTGTGCCAGAGAACATGCGTTTTCACTCCCGACTGGGGCCTCTTATGAGCGTGATGGTGAGGTTGAGGGTGCAGTGTCGAGGCTTTGGCATGTAGCGTTCGTGAAGAGTAGTAGTACTAGTGAGAGATCTTTATCATAGCCCTCAGCCTTGACCCGAGGCGTTCTAAACCTTCAACTGCCCTGAAACTGCAAGTTTTCCTCGTAAATTCCAAGCCACGAAGGCTAGCCCAAACCAGTCCTGAATGTAAAGCCCTTCACCCCAAAGGCCCCAGGCCCCAGAACAGAAGCCCTGAACAATGGACTTGTAGCATGCCAAGGAACACCCTGCAAATTCTGAGTCGTAAACCCCAAACACTGAAACCCGTACTCCCTTTCCCTGCATCCGCACATTACAAACCCTGGACCCTTGAACCCCATGACCCCCACCTCCGCCCCTCCCCCCTAAACCCATACATGTTCCGTGATAAGGAGCTTCAATAGAAAGACTGGGATGCTGTAGCAGTCCCGAATACAGAATAAGGATTCATGGGGCTTTTAGCTATGGAATCTTGCAAGAAGAATATCACCTCCGATACTTCAACCCTTCAACCAGACCCTAAACTCTAAACCTTATAAAGCTTACCCAAAGAAACCTTCAAATGTCCAGGTCCTGAAGCTGCTGAGTCATGTGCTGAGTAGAGTTCAGGGTGTTAGGGTTCGAGGTTCAGGCTCTGGGTCCAGCATGGAAGGCTTCGGGTTCAGGATTTAGGGTTCAGGGTTGGTGCTTAGTTGTATCTGCTGCATAGTGCAGATCGCAGGCATACATACATGTCAGGCAGGATATCCTACACCATCTTAAGTACCAGCAGCCCTGCAGATTGCAGTAGGTTTTTCGGTTTAGGCCTACTATGCAGCGAGTTGGGATGAAGGGGAAGGCAGAAGGATCCATTCCCTGGACTCACCCGACAGTGTGGCCTGTGCTCTTGTCTGATCAGCAGGAGGTTGGCAACATGATTGTAGGCTTCGGGGTCGCTTAAGCGTTCAGGAGTTGGGGATGGGATGTCAGGGAATAGGGGTTAAGCTTATACAGTGCGGGCTGTAGGGTTTAGAGCTTCTTCCGTGTTAGCCACGTCTCATTTTCAGAGGCTGGAAGGATTTCGAAACATGCGCCAGCATGAGCGTCCCCATTGCAGGGAGGCTCCAGGAATTGAGTAGGTTCGATTGTAGATAGCTACCCTAGACCCACGATGGAGCACACCTGTGCTGAAGGTTAGCTTTGACACAACTTGCAAACCGAGAGAAAACTGCTTCCAAGACCCCTGCGAGACTCCAGCAACTACAACATGTGCATTGCAACGCTATACGACTGTATTAGGGATCCTGCAGGAGCCTTTTTGGCGGACCCAGCCTTGGACTTACTAGGACATATTTGCTACTCAGACCCTCGTGCATATGCCAGTATGTCGCTAGGTCCAAGGAGTCCTTTCAATGCCCCCCTGTCAAATTAGCCCCAAGACTTACTTAGACCAACCGATGATAGATCAGCTGGTAGGACCCCGGATTACCGCACAGGGGTGACCTTCCAAGTCCCTTCCAAGTTGTTGGGTCAGGGAAGGGTCATAGTGGAACCTCCGAGACTCAAACAGCTGCTCCTCATAAACCTCACACCCCAAGATACCGGAACAGCAGAAAGATTGAGGCCAAGAGTTCGACTACCAGGAGATCTGCGAGGCGTGCCACTGGGGGTTGGGAGCGCAAGACAGGCCGCTTAGGTTTCAGGGTTTAGGGCTTGAGGTTGAGGGTTCGGGTTCTTTCTTTGGTAAAAAACAGGTGAGGACATTCCAGAGAAGAGGTTTCTGGAGGTTTAAGCCCATACGGGCAAGGGCCACCACCTTTTGGTCGTATACATTCATGGTGAGGTTGTTGGGATGGGTGGTCTCAGAACGTATATGCACACTTTGGTCCCATAGGGGAAATTCGGAAAACTCCTGAAGTTGAGATCATATCGTTGCTTTGACGCTCATGCTGTGAGGCACACACACCCAAGCGACCAAGTGCCCTGTTGTATAGGTACGTGGGGTTGGGCGTCAGAAAGCCTACTGGAAGCCCCCAGATACACGGGCACTTCACACAATTTGGTGTCCTTTTTCATACCCGCATAATGTAAATATATTCCTTAGACAAGGCACGCCAAGAAAATGACCGCTACCTTTTGGAGCAATGCATAGCACAGAAATTGTTGCCCAAATTTCTCTGGGTACATGGATCATTCAGCCTTTACTCACGTTGGTCCCCCACACCGCTGCCTCACCAGCGGCTGTGCATTTTTCACAGATGGTTCTTCGAGGGTGGCCATGGATTAGTTGGCTTTTCAGGTCAAGGCAAGACGTTGCGTAGCAAATTTCGTTACACGTCCTGATCCTGCATACCCTGAAGCCTTAAAACGCAACCCCAAATTTGACTACCATAGCCTGCGTGTGCGCAAGCTTGAAGAATGGCCCTCCTCACTTTCCCCTTCTTTGGGCGTGCAAGTATGGCTTTGGCAGCAGGCTTTCGATCCGCCGGAGTCAAGCTTAAAACCCTGAGCCACAAATCTTAGTCCAACCTCCTCTCTGACGCCCTGACACCTACACCTACACCGTAATCCTTCACAGCCACCCCTGGACGCCTATAATGGAAGTTTCTCAGATAAGGGGGGGCTCAGAGACTCTAGAGATATATGGGCATTACAAGGGGATTGTCTGCAGAGATTCCCCGATCTGAAACGTTTTGCTTTAACAGTACGTCTTATAACTTATACACCTTCATTCCAGCCTGAACCTCCAAACCACTTAGTGCCTACCCCCTACATAGGCCCCAAAATTTCAACCCTGTCCCTGAAGTCCCTTAACCCAAATACCTAACCTGCCTTGGCACAAGCTTTCCTACCCACAATGGAAAAAACTTTCAAGAAGCAGCGCGCCCCAAAAGCAATCAAAAGTTTCTATGGCTTTGTGGTCTAGCTTGTTTTGAGTGAAGGGTTTGTGGAGCGGGTAGTCCAGTCGGAAGGGCTGAGTGGTCCGTAAGCCACTCAGGCGACGAAGAACTTCAGCTCCTCTAACCGTCTCGGTGAGGCTTTGGGGGGTCTTGGGATGGAATGGGAATCATGGCTTAAATTGCCTTACTAAGAATTGGAACCTAAGATCACAAGAGCGTTGCGCACGGGAAGAGCGGTGATTGAATACTATCAGAGCTTGTTCAGATTGTTTTGCTCCAAATACACACTCTCTTCCAGAAGCTCACAATGCGTCAGCTTGTACATGCTCATACTAAATAAAGAGCACGACATCCACAGCGTTGTGTAGTGTAGCTGCTTTTTTTTGAAGGTGGCGCGTCACAGCTTCGTTGCGCAGATTGTTAGGAAACTGTAAACCTCAAAATTGCTACTCGCATCTTCGGCAATTGTCTGTGGAAATTCCAGCCCCTACCCCTGATCTTGGGAGGGCTTGATGTTGCAGCTTTGGGCCTTTTGGCTCAAGTGTTCAGGGCTTATAGGGACGATGGGGTTTAGGGCTATAGAGCTCGCTTAGTATTCAGGGTTTGGTTAGGATTCAGGTTCTGCACTAAGACACGCACTAGACACTATCAAGCTCATGAACGCGCAGCCATGAAGCTGCGACACATACATTCACAATATTATCGTTATTCATCATGATTTCACGACATCCATACACTTCTTCTACTGATACTGTTACTCTTGCTTTCGCTTGCTACCAGTACTGTGATGACTGCTATTGTTACCGCTACGCCCTTTCATGCCATCAAGTGTACATGGCTACACATTTCTGAATGAAGAAGAGTAACCAGGGTTACATGGCGTTTGTACTGGGCAGGTGGTGCGCAGGGACGCACGATGACGAAGCCTCTAAGCAGTCATGAGCTCCCCTTTTCATGTGTGCCAACTGCTGAAACCACAAAACGGGAACACCAGCCCCTGCACCCATAGCAGCCCTAAACCTAAACCCTGAGCCCTTAAGACTCGCCCCTCAACAAAAGCTTCAACTTGAAAGGGCACCTACGGAACGGTCTTCCGGGGAACCCTCCGCGATGGTACGGAAGTGGCCATCAAGGCAGCCTAGCTTTCTGTTTGGAGTTGGCTTGAGCTTCTTGAGACTTGGGCGTTCTCAAAAAAGAGGCCCTTGATTAACCGGATATTCAGAAGAGCCCACTTACTTCAAATTGAGCGTTTTGCAAAACCAGACTTTGCCCTGAGCTGGCAGAAGTTCTCTGGCGGGGAACCCCCCTTAGAATCCTGAGGAGACCGTGATGTACTTGATTTCTTTGGTATTCAGGTATGTGGGTAGGAGAAGGTCTGGAGGTGGCTACATTAGGGAGCCTGAGGGTTTCTGAATTTAAGACTGAGACGTCTGAGGTGTTACAGTGGAAGGTAGAGTTTAAGCTTAAGGGCTTTGTTTGCGGATCCAGGTCTAGGTCTAAGAAATTTCTGATGCAGGAGTGATTGCAGGGATTCAAACATAACCCTGTGAAGATCTCCTAAATATGGGTACCTTTAGAGGGGAAAAAGGGTTATATAGGGGGCATATGGGGATATTTAGGGTTAAGGGTAGACCCCTGCCATCCTTTCCATGCATATTTCCTCTTTCGGCCGATTTGCTTAAAAGGTCTGCTGAGCCCCAAAATGGAGCGCAAACTCCTGATTTGGTATTGTATCCCGCGAGCCTTAGAACTCTCAGCTCTTAGAGGATCCTTTAAGTCCAAGCTCGCAAAAACGCAGCCAACAATTCGAACCTGATCAGCTACCCAACCCCAAATCCAAGCCACGCTTCTTAAAAGTGTTCAGATCAAGTCTCTTGCTTGGACTTGGAAGAGATTCTTTGAGCAAACGTGGATATTACAGTAGTACATAAGTCGGGGATGATGCAAGGATGATTTCAGGGATTCATGCTAGACCCCCTAAAACCTTTTTAGCCCTGGATGTCAAGACAAGCCCCTTAATCACAAATCTTCAGACCCTTCCCTTAAACCATGAACTCTCAAACTCATCTGAGGGCCTAGGGTTCGAGAGCTCCCTTTATGTTGAGAAACCCAAATTTCCAAAGCCTGAACTCTGCATATCCCTAGAAGCCCTTTCAAGGTCCCAAGTGGTAACTAGACTTCGCCCCCTAAACAGAATCCCTATATCTTAATCCCTAAATGAGAGAGTCCATATAAAGCCTCCATGCCCCAATCCCTCCGTTCTAAACCCCAAGCACCAAGCCAGTGGCGGGCAGGCTCTTGCGTCGCCCAAAGAAGGCGGCTTCCGGGAAGAAGTGGAGGCCCCTCTGCTTAGGGTTCTCTCATTTTGGGGCCTAGGGTTTGCGACTCGGCGTTTAGGGTCGAGAAGGTTGAAAGTTTAAGGTTTGGGCTCTTGGGCGCGAAGATGGCGTCGTGAATTTCTGAGCCGGTCTGAATGTACCATGTTTGCCAGTCTTTTCAGGAATCATATGATGAGGCTTTTAGGAGTCAGAGGTGAAGAATGCAGGGTTCCGGTTTCGGAGCTTGGGATCTAGGCTTGGGGTTTTGGACTTGGCTTCCTAGGATGGGAGATGATTTTAAGGTTTTCAGGATGTCCATGCGGCTTGATATTGTTGACGGAAAGAATCCTCAGGTTTGCAGTAGTTTAGGGGCCAGCCCTGATGCACAGCCTCATCGATTCGTCAGAAGGCCCTACCACCACAGCGCTGACTGTGAGAAGACCTTACACCCTAAACCCGAAAGCACCCAGCCGTCAAAAGTTAAACCCTGGAGCCCCCAAACCCGCTGCAACCACTACAGGTAGATAATCCTAATCCCTATCAGCCTGGACTGCTGAGCCCAAAATCCCCAGAACCTTCAACCCTTTAACCCTTGCCCCCCGAACCCTCAACACTCCACGCCTAAGCATGCAACCTTCGAAGCCTTCAAATTGGCCATGCTTTGACCATAAACCTTCCAACCCCAAGAACGTTTATCTTTTTACATCTCAAACCTGACGCCCAGCTGTCCTAGATCAATAACGCAGAGTCTCTGAAGCCCCATAGAACCTTCCCAACCCTTTACCTTTACACTCTCACACATGTCATATCCTCTTAAGCGAGTTTTTCGCATCGCCCCATCTAAGCCTCGAGCGAGCCCATGTAATGTCAGCACTATTCGAATTCCTATACATCCTAGATCTTTATCCCATTTTGAAACTATCCCGCAGATGCAAAAAGTATTTTGTTCGGTTGTTGATGAGCAGGAATGGCGAAATTTAATGCCCCGGATTATCATCCTCAAGAATGAATGTTGTAATTGTTATTGTTTCGTCTGCATCCGCTGAACTCTATTTGAAGAAGGCTCCAGGTTCCTTTCCATTGCTCCTTTCCTTTCTTTAAATCTTCAAGCTTCAGCCCCAAACCATATTACAAACCCCCCAGTGTCCATGTCACGTTGCATTAGCTATTTCGTCTGCTTCTTTATCATTATCTGCAAGCAACATATCCTTATGACATCCCTATGTACCAGGGTGTATTGTAGCAAGTTTTGGGAGAAGGTCCTGAGCCGATTCCGGCATCCAAACCTCGTCATCCTCATGGGCTTCGCACGAAAAGGGTGGCTTTGGCTTGTCTAGGGGCCTTTGAAGGGTGAACAGGTGTACGTAGGAAGCTAAAGTCATACGTATACCATTCTTCTGTCCATGTATCTATCTGTCTATCGATATACCAGTCCGTCGATCTGCCTATCTATCTATCTATCTATCTACCTGTCTATCTATCTACCTACCCACCTACCCACTGTATGTGTGTGCATATACATATATATATATATGTATATACATATAGATATATGCGCAGACTGTGATTTGAGGCCTTTGGTTGAGAGGGATAAGGGTTTTAAGGGAGTAGGGGTTCAGGTGGCTATGGTCTTTCTAGCGATGACCTCAGTGATTTGGGGCTTCAGGGCGTAGGGTCTAGGCGGGGTGTAGGGGGTTTAAGGTTCAGAATGTTTAGTGTTTCGTGGTTGGGGGAATTTGGAATTGTCGTCTCGGGTTGGTACAGATTAGGTCTGCGAGTAGCTCTGGGATTTTCAGTTTAGGGCGTGGGGGTCGAGTTAGATGTTGCAGGCCTTGGGAGTGTCGAATGTAACGAGAAGTCTTTTGAGATGAGGGTTTGGCGGTTACGAAACGCTCAAATCTATGGTTAAACAGTGGGTTGTGGGGTGCAGGGTTAGTCTTTCAAGATCGTGTACAATCTTTTTTTCTCCAGGGCGTCAGGTTAAAAGTTCGGATGTAGGGCTTGCATCCTAAAAAGCTAAAACCTTGGCCTTGGTGATTTCTGATCAGAGGCATGCCTTTTACTTTGGCGTCTGGATGTCCTGGGCATGTTTGAGGATGCTGGCGCGATCGCGTGGGAGCATGCCTCTTGTTTCTTGGTACAGTACTGACACTTCGCGTGAAATTGTGCTGTATGCAATTTCTCACCAACATGACGAAGTCGGAATTGAGTGATTTCGGGGCTCACCACGCATGAGCTTCTACTAGTCTCACGCCCCCGACAAGATTTTGGGCTTCTCTAACCGTAAGGAACCCAGATGTTGATAAGCCCTCGAACCATAAACGCTACCCCAAGACTGCAAATCCTCCTGAACCCGACTAACCCCAAACGCCCATATCACAGGCGCGAGCGATATCTTGTTTACGAGCTTCTGCCCGGCGGCGACGTCAACGCGCGGTTGAACAAAGACCCCAGGCCAGAAATTGAAGTTTTCTTGTTCAAGACTCCTGCCCAAAGGGTTTAGAGTGGCAGGGTTGTGTATGGGGTTTGAAGGAGTCGGAGTGGACTAAATAAGCCTGTGTTTGGGGGCATGCAGGATGTGCAGAAGATGTTATTTTTCAGGCTTGAGTTGAAAATTAAGAAAGCCCCGAAACCTCCAAGCAGAAACGGCGGGCTGCAGGGATTTAGGACTTATGGATTGTACCGGTGATGCGTTCAGCACAGGTACCCGCTACTAGGGGCCCTAGAACCCTTATCTCATGAGCACATGGAGGATCTGTTGGAGTACCTTCTGCAGTGCTTGTCTTGCAACGGCCTATGAACTTTGAAGTAGAAAGTCTCAAAGTTTTCATGTCAAGCTGGACCCTGGACGTGTGGGGAGGGGGATTCGCGCCGTAAACCTTATACCGCGTAAGCCCTAGAGCCTGAACTCCAGGACTTGCAATCGAATCAGGTCCAGGAATCTTCCAAAAAACGCTCGAGAACCTAGAGGCCCAGAGGAGAAATAATACACCCGAAATCCTCAACAGAAAGAATCTACATCCCCAGCCATAAGCCGCGCACGAAGTCTAAATCCCGACAGAATCCTGAATCTGCTTCCAAGGCCTAAGCAAAAGATGAAGCCTGTGTCCTGGACCCGACAGATCCTGATTTCTAGATCCTTCAACTCTAAATCCAAAGCCCTGAGTCTTATGTCCTGAACCTTCCCGCCAGTTTCACTTGGGAGAAGCGCCTCAATGTGGTGTTAGACTGCGCCACTCGGCAAATCTAACGACCTCACCTGATCGCACTCCAATTGGTAGTGGATTAGAAGTATGGTCCCCAGAGTGACATTTTTAGGTCTTGCAAGTACTCCTTTTGTGCAAGACTAGTGGTCCGAATTCGATCACAGGAGTGAGTTCTAGGCTTGAGGTTGGACACAGTCGCTATGACCCCGTTTGGGATGTTTAGGGTTCAGGGGTTTCACAGTTGAGGTTTACGAATTAGTGGCCAGAGCGATGGGTGCCAAATCGCAGTGTAAGCTGTAAGAAAAGGCTCATGGGGCGAGGAGCATTTCAAGCGATGGGCTCAGAAAACGCCAGAATCGAGGCGTATGGTTGAGGCCTGGACCTTGTGAGTAGTTGCGCGTTCTGGCAGCAGGTTTGTGGCATCCCTGGCATTGTCTCCGTTGTGGCTTCCTTCCGTCATGCCGTTGGAAACCTCCTTATGGCACTGCCAGATACTACTCTGTGCCCAAGGGGATCTGTGTCAAGACACATCCAATGCCTACGCCTGAAATTTTCTTTCGTATTCTTCACAAGCACCCTCCAGCTGACCAGGTCTCAGAATAAGACCAGAATCTCTTTGATGAATATCTGGATGTCCAACTTTAGGATTGGTGCTCTATGTTAAACACACGGGATGAACCAGTGGACCCACTGCACGCCAAGGTCAAGGAGGAAAAAGGAATGACAGTTGGGAGTCTGTTAACTTACTATGAAACTTATAGAATCTGACAACGGAACTCCCTCCAGTCGTTCCAATCCGCGACTTTGAGAGCGCACGCTTGAACCCAGTAAGCGTATCCCATTCTTGAAGCCTACCGAGCCCAAGGCTTCAGCCACATCGGTTGGTAACGGGCTTGGAATTTGCAATGAACAAATAAAGGAAGCACTTGGGCTGAACCCTAAGCCAGAAACCCTCAGTTGCTGGAAGCCTGGAAGCTGCCAGACCGGGATTCCTAGTCCACCTTTCATCTCGTTTCCCCGGATGACTGATGACTGCTCATACAGCTTGTCTAGGCCTCTAAGACCTTTTTTTCAAATTGAACCATTTGCCCGCTGGCACAACTCCCAAAAATCGTGCCGTGAAGGCTTTGGGTCTCAGCCATTTGCATGGATCCCGACCTCAGGCGGCTCTTCTCCTTCAGGGGTCTCTTGCTATTCTTACCAATTCCTCGGAGGGGACTTTGTCCACGGGGGGTTGGTATTGAGGGAGACCTCAGGGAGTTTTGGTGCGTACTATACCCTCGTACTCTTGGTCTTGGTTACTCAAGTAATATGTTATAGTGCACGCTCAGGGTCCATTTGACTTATTCCCCTACGCAGGAATCGTGACGTCTTCTAAGTGCATGCGAGCAGGCCTAGGCCTAGCAAAGCTGCTGTTGGGCCCATGGTATCTTTGATAAACCGTTTTAGGGCCTTTAATCCGCAATTTTTCGAGGTTTGCAAGGTGATTTGGGAAGTAGGGTCACGCAGAGCAGCCCCGCCTGGAGGTTCATTCTTCTGGCTGAAAGGTTTCTTTGGAGTTGAGAGATTTGGGAGACGAAGGGACCCTCGCAGTCTGCAAAGAAATCTTTTACAGTACCCAAACTATAGACCCTGCAATCAAAAAACGAAAACCCATCAACTCCATACGCTAAAGCCCACAAACCCCCCAACAGTAAAAAGCCGAAATCCCTGAACCTCAAATCCTGACACTAGAGACGCTAAACCATGCACATGGATAGAGTTAAATCCCAAGCAATACAGCTTGTTCAGATCTACCCAGGGACGTTGGATTTATTCAAAATACAAACGAACTATGTAACAAGGTTTGTTTGCTGTTCCTAGAAACTAAGGATTGAGGGTTGAGGTTTACTCCCCTCCACTGGTACATCACTAAACCCTGCAACTCTAAACCCGACCCTTCCGCAAGCTAATACGGACACCCAATAGCACCCTGTCTCTGTCGGCTATGGTGGGGTTTCATGTTAGCTGGCGGGTTGGACAAGCAGCTGTCCTTCGAAATGTGCTCGTTAACCTTCCCNNCCCCCCCCCCCCCCCCACTGATCGTCCAGTTCGACGCTGGCAGTCTGATCCAAACCCCAAACCGGCTTGTTTTGCCCTGCACAGGTCTTCCACCGAGCTGGGTACTCAGGTTGATGCGATTACCCAAAAATGTTCGTAAAAATCCGGCGGTAGAAGCTCCCCAGCCGTAGGAACATGAGCCCCCTGGCAAGCTGAAAGGCCCAAATAGACCCGGTATGACAGATTTAGGCCCGAAGGTGCGTGCTCTTGGCGAGCTCTTTGCGTGTAGATAATGCAGAAACCAGAGTCATTAGAAAAGTAATCCCGCTGTAATCCTATACAAGTATACCCCAAAGCGCTCTTCACGTTAGCTAGGCCATTCTAGCTAATCTTCTTTGGACTGGGACATAGTGCACAGGCTGCGGGCTTCAGATTTGCCTGAAGTTCAGTCAGGGTGTAGATGCAGTAAGCAGCTTTAAGTCTATCAACACCTACCCAAGCTTCCAGAACAGTTTTTAAGCCCCACCAATCATGAGCGGCTAGCCCAACTTCTGTGGAACCCAAGCTCAGATAACTCCTGGCGTCCAAAGATTGGAAGGCTACCAGCGCTTGATCCTAGAATCCCTGTCACCTACACAATGGCCTCTCATGTGTATTCTTTAGCAGCCATGTGACTATGTGAGCCTCCAGGGTAATTGGGCATCTAGCGTCAAATGGATCTGCTGAAAGGTCCCCGGTCCGCCGGAACCCAACTGATCTGACAGGCATGCAGTCTTCACCGCAAGCCAGCCCTTACCCCACATGTCTGTTGGAATTATGGACTTGCCGTCATACATGCTACGTAAGACTCCCCACACTGTTTTAGAAGTATTGTTTAGTTCAACCTAAACCCTATTGAAGCCCCATTGGGCTTTCTGATCCCTTGGCTTCCCAGGACGTGAAAACCCAGAACATGCTCATGGACAAGAACGGAACTGGCAAGGCATCCTCCTATGTTATATGGTTTCATGAGAAGTACAAGGCAGAAGGGATGGTTTTCCAAATTAGGCAAGCTTTTGCATTGCTGATGGCGAGCAAGCGAGTTGTCAAAGCCAACAAGCCGTTTGAGCACCTCAATGACAACAGATTCCAACAGCCTTGCTAGTTTCCAGTTGATTTAAGTAAGCCATAAGCAAAACCCTAAACCTCAACCCCTAAACGGAAAGCTCCGACAAAAAGCCTAAATCCCCCCCCAAAACCCCACGACCCAAACCCCAAAGCCCTGAAGCCTCAATCCTCTCTGGTTTTGAAGGTGGCCGACTTCGGCTTGGCATGTCTTGCAGAGCCGAACCAGCGCTCGCTGAGGGCGTGGGGCCTCAGGGAGAAGGGATTTGGGGTCAGGTTTCATATGGTTTGTGGGGAGGTTTTAGGGCGTATACGGTTCAGGGTTTCGGTTTAGATCTCAGGGTTTGATTGGACACTTGCTGGGCTTAGGAATACGGGTGCGGTTGTGCCACGGGCTATGTTCCGGGGTGTGGATCCACGGCTTCAAGACACTTGAAGAAGGGGAGATTACAGGCTGCTAGTTGGTTCTGAAGGTAGCAGATCTAGGCGTGCAGGCGCAAGTGGTTTCAGGTCCCGGCATTGAAGGTTTGGAATGCAGGGTGTAAGGTTTCGGAGGCTTGTGATTCCAAGACTTCAGGGTTACGGCTTTAAGGGTTGTTGTTTGGTTTCAAGATTCAAGGTTATAGGTCTTAGCCTTGGGATTTTGGTTCTGGGTCCAGGGGTGCGGTTGATGAGATTAGGAACGTCTCAGTTTTAAGCAACGCAGCGCAAGAGAACTTACAGAAGGTTGCATGACACTGACACGGCCGCTATTTCAACCTGTGGTAAGACCGTATCCCCGCAAGAAATGAAGAATTGCTGGGCGAACGAATGCTACCCGGCTAACCGCATTCTGCACATGCTCGGAGAGACCAGCCCATGTCGTTAGGTTAGGCAATGTTGATGATGTCCTTGTATATGTGAGTTTCTCATATGCATGCCTCAGAACCATCATAAAGACCCCCAGAGTTACTATGCAATCCTCATATCTCTGGGGTCCCTCCTGTAGGGGCGCATGTTTGAGAGATCCCCATGCAAGAGGAGGATGATATTGAAAGAGATGCTCAAGCCCCCGAGCAGAGTCTCGCCTCGCCGGTAGGCCCCAGCGAAAGACATCGAAAGACCAAGTTCTCCAACCTTGTCAGCCCTAACAGGTTTAGAGTTTTGGACTCCAGGAGGGCGTAGGACACAGCATATTCGGAAGGGTTTGATAGCTTATAGAGATTAGCTGAAGATCTACATGCACCCCTCACATGCAGACCTCTGGCACCCAAGCCTCAACTCTCAAAGAAGGATGTTTATGTAATTCCTGTCGCTGTTCCAATGCTGTCGCTCGAACTTTGAAGCTCGCAGCAAAAACGATTTCCTGATGGCTGCTAACAGAACAGCTTTGTTAGGGTTTAGGATTAGGGCTGCCAGGTCCAATTTTCCTGGGTTAAGACTATAGATCTATGCCTTACGCCTAGCAATCAGAAGCCCTGACCCTCCAAGATTCTAACATCGCACCTCAGATATGTTCTTTTTAACAGGGCTGAAGTTTTGTGCGCCTCCTTTCTGCGCTACATGTTGTATGGCTTGCATAAGGATACCTCTCAACCTCGAAGATAGTTTTGCTTTGGCGTCCCCAAAAACACCACTGGATCGCAGGGCGATTCAGGGCAGGTGACAGCCTTGAAGTAGCAGAAACCATTAGTTCGAAACGGCACGGCAACATATCCTTGTAGCCCATTCTGATCAGTTGCAGCCACAAATACCCAGCTAGGTGTACTCCAGGGTGTTCCGGTCCATCTACGGTAGATTCCTAAGTCCGTGGCATTATGGTGGTACAGTACACTTAGAGTCATGTGGAGTTCTGTACACAAGCCATAGCCTCTGCTGAACATCTTCATTCTCAAGCCATGGCTGTTGCATATGTGGGTTTAGGGCACTTGAGATCCTAGTCCTTGACCCCCACCCCTCCTCCAAGTTTCCAGCCATCTGTCCCTTACCCTTGCAGCCCTTCAATCCCATCCTTCCTGAGAAACCCTTCGGTCGATAACCCAAAGCAAGACCTGAGCCTTGCTTCTTGTAAGCGCGAGATGACGGAATTGATCCCACATAATTCCCGTGAAACATGTCTTTGCCTGGTTCCCTGCTGGGATGGTGCAGGAACCTCAAAACCCGAACCTTGTGCTAGAATTTGGTAAGCCCTTCCCTTCTCCTCCTTGAACACTCCAACGACGAACTTCTTCATGGGCCCCTCAAGCCGTAATCCCAAGCTCCAACTTTGCTTTATCCTAGCCATGATCCCTCACAAAGTAAATCCTGCTCCATTACCACAGATTGAAACGGGTTCTAGCTGCTGATAAGGGGCTCAGTTCAGATGGAACTACTAATCTTGTTGGGTAACCTGACCCCTCATCGCTAGACCGTATGATCCCCAGCTCCTCAGGTGCGTGAAACGTCTGGGACCTTGGGCTACGCTGACCCCAACTACATCCGGGAAGGCAGATCTTCAAGATGTTTGTTGCATGAGGGGTTCAGCGTTCAGAGTTCGGGGTTCGTTGAGACTCAGCTCGTTAGAGCTCAGAGCCTCGCAGCCACAGCACCACCTCTTAAGATTTCAGAACGCGTGCTGCAGCCGTGCATTCCTTCGTTTATTGCCAGATTCTACAGAGGGTATCCTGAAAGCCGGAAATTGGGGGCAGTCAGGAGAAGAGCCCCAGGGATATGCAGTACCGGGATTGAAAGCATGTGTCCCTCAACCTAAGGAATACACAGGGTTTATTCTGAGGCGAGAGCTTTACTCCACGTCTCAGGATATGACAGGCCTTCCTTTGTCGCGCATGCAGTTGTCATCAACGGCCCGTACCAGACCCTCTGCTGGATACGAATATGATCTGGTTTGTGTCATGTTCTGAGGAAGATGCATATATCCACCCCCTACACGAACAACCTGAAGTCCTCGCGGAACCCCAGCAATCAGACGCCCAAAACAAAGCTCCAAAAAGCGCCCGGCCCTGGTTCCATACGTCCGTCACACGCAGGGGTGGTCACAGAAAAATCCGAAGTGTACTCGCTTGGCATGGTCTTGCTGGAGGCGCGCCATAGGGCTGAAACAGATGGATGTTCTGAAATTGATGGGTTCGTCTTTGAGGTGCCTTGTCTAAGAATCTCTTGCTTGAGCAGGAACTATTTTAGGAGACGCCTGCTTTTCCCAATGCTGCTGTAAACAACGAGACCAGCAAGGGCTGTGGCCATCGTGACTTGCCAACATCAAGCGCCTGGAAACCTAAACGGCGAACCCTACACTCTAAACCCTGAACCCTAAGGCATGAGGGCGCGCTGGTACGCAATACTTGGACGTTATTTGCAGCTACTAAGACGGCCGAGGGTTTAAAGGATGAACATACTTGTTATGTGGGAAGAGTGCACAGCTACGGTTTCCGAATTTGGTCCAGGTACCTAGAAGCCGTGCTACACTTGCCCCCGAAGTCTGTCAATGGGGAACCTCTCGCGCACGATTTCTCTGCGATAGTTTGGCTGGGTGCCCAAAAAATCCATACAGTAGACTCTAATCCGTGTACACTTTACACCCCATAGAGACGCTAAAGCCTGTGATGCTTCAACACCCCGATAAACCCGCCAAGCCGCATCACCCTAAACCCCTAAGTCCAGGTGTTAACTGGACGTCCTCCTGCACTGCAACATCCCAACGGCCATATCGAGTATCAGCCACGCAGCTGCAGAAGAGGGATTCCGGATCAGGGCTTAGGATATAAGTTGATGCAGGATGTAGGGCGCTTAGGGTTACAACGTCGAGTGTTAAGTGCTGGAGTACATTATTTGCGTCTCCAGAAACCCCTTTCAACGCAAACTTCTCCACAGCCGCATGTTATCCTCCGAGGGCTCCTAAACAAAATTGAATTCCTGTTCGGTTCTGCTCTGTACTGGGGACACAAGCGGCGCAATTGCAGGTCTCTCCTCCCTGAACCCTGGGCGGGTGGACGGCCCCCCAAACCTTGAGCCACCTGGCACAGCGGGCAAGAACAAAACAGAAAAGACATACACAGAAAAAAAATCCCCTTGGCGCCCTGATCCTGGAGTGCCCTTTTCCAGGACCTGGCAGGCTACCGAACTATAAGAGCCCGCCAGTGCTAGGATCTTTGCATACGCACAGGACGATGACGTCAACAACATGTTCCTAAGATTGAAGTCACGTTGCAGAATATCAGTTGCAGTGGTCCCCTCGATGGCAAGAACATGAGCATCGGAGCCAGACATGGCTCCACAGCACAGTACAGTTTACGAGTAGCGTTTCCCATAAACAAGGCTGTTCACTTATAGGTTTGACGTTAATGAACCCTGCTAGAGCACCTTGTAAGCTTTCGTTCACGCCTTTATTCAAGATCAACTGTAGAATGCGTATAGAGGCTCCCTGCCCACACTATGTTTGAGTCTGGATTTTGTTCCAGGTGTTGGTGAGTGTATCTAGTGTTCTATACGAACCTTGCTCAGTGTCACCATGCTGTCCATCAGGGAGACTACAGTTGGAAATCCATCCGCAGATTATCCAGGTTCACCCACCTGAACGGAGAGATTCCAAAGCTGATGGCCATGGTGGGAAGGGGACTTCTTGTCAGGTTTCCCTGAGTACCTAAATTAGATATTGGGAGCCAAATGCCTCAAGTCTGCACGGCCTATCTCATGAAGCTCAACATATGTGTAGTTGACTTCTGATATCTGTTCACTGATGTGAGCGAAGCACATGGTCTTTTTCGCGGGGCAAGATTCTGTTCTGGGGTCTGGGGACAGAGATGAAGATGAATGGGATCTTCTTCGTGAGCATGATGCACGCGCTTTGATATGTCGTTTCGAAGTATCGTCCCTAAGCCGGAAAGCCTCCGGTTTCTGGGTCAGGGTTTAGGGCTTTCAGGGGGTGAGGTCTACGGAAAAGTGTCGCTGGTCGGAGGCTATATCTGCAGCCTGCACGACCCACCCTCCGAAACATGTACCTTCAGATGTGTAGGCCAGAGCCGCCGCAAAGAGAGCATAATCTTGGCTGAGTTCACAAGCCTTCCGCCAAGTGTTTCCGAGCCAGCGTACCCTGAGCGCATGATATTGGAGTTTGGACCTGTGAGCTCCGAATAACCCCCGCGTAGTCTGCAGGCCCAAAGGAAGAGCCCAGGGTGAGGCTATTGCTTGTTCCTTGCGGTTGCTTTTGTTGGTGATTCACACCACCAAGCAGGCCAAGGGATCAGCCAAGAACTACCAGCCTGAAGACCTTGCACCCTGACGCCGCCATCAAGATCTAAGAGCGCAAGGCTGATATCCCATATTTCTCATGAGTTATTGGCGTCAGGGTGGTCTCAACAACGGTAGGAATGCCAGAGCAGTGTCCGCATCCAGAAACATGGCGACCCGAAGTTGGCATTCTAGAAGATTGAGACCCGACAACCCTAGCATCAACTTGTTCAGAGACATGACATTTTCTAGAAGGACTTTGATCAGGATTCTGGAGCGTTATTATTGTGGACACATCTCAGCAGTACGGCAGTATGACCCCTACTCTAAACATTTTCTTCGAGCCTCGCAGCGAATCAGCCTGAAGGTCAAACGCCAAGTCCTATCCGGAACAACCCTTGATCTCCTGAGCTAGACCTGGTGTTATTTGTCTAGGCCGAGTCTAGCTGGCGATTTGGGAAATCGGCATGTTTCCTTTATTGCTTTTTTGCTATAAATAAATCTGGGGGCTACTCTGCCTGGGCCAGCTGTGGAAAGAGTGCAGCCCAAACCCTAACTACACCCTGCTGTCTCCAAAAAAACTTGAACCTAAATCCTGAAGCCGAGATACAGTTGCTAGAGTTGCACATGCCCTATTAACCCTTTTAGGGAGCCTAGGGCCTAGGGATTCCAATGCCAGGTGGACCGAAGAGGGCAGTGGCCTCCTTTGCTCGCAGAGCATGTTGGCCGGCTCGCCTTGCAGTGCACGTGTGAGCAGGCAGCAGGGGAAGCCGAGGATATCTATATATATATATACAAGTGCATATATAGAACTAGATATAGATATGGGGATTTGGAGGGATGAAGAGGGTATGTAGGGATGGTACAAGGTTACGTAAGTTTTACGGCTTGAGGTTTAACCGTTTAACCCCTACAACAGAGATTCACATGTAACAGCAAACGGGGACATTGGATGGACACCGGGGGTATGGGCCTGCATTAGGCAAGAAGGGAAATTTGATTACCCGACGACTATGACATGAGTTCTGCGATAGTCATGGGGTCCTATCTATGGGCTTGCGGCTAGCAAAATCATACGGGCATTGGTATCTGAGGATTATGAAGGGACATTAGAGGGATAAATCATGTTCAGGGATATGACCCCAAAAGTGAAGATCAAATGGAAGAGAGATACTGAAACAGAAGCTGGGATTGTCTAGTGTTTTATATATACGGGGTTTGAATGATTAGGAGTCCCTGTCTGGGGGTTCCCATGATGAGGATCATAGTATGTTGGCGTCTATCGTGGGACCTCTATTTGCGCAAGATTATAGAAAAAAATCACAGGATTTTCGATGTCCCTCTTGAGATTGTTGCTGTTTGGGTGGCCGTGAAATGGAGAATTCCGATGGCAGGCTTGGGCTTTAGAATTTCAGGCTCACGGGTTCGGGACTCTGCGTGGAGGAGTTGATGTTTTAGCGTAAAATTCCGGGGTTTGCCACTGAGCTTTGAGGGCGTATGCCGAGCTGGAACAGGCTCTTTGGGTACTGTGTGCCATACGCAGATCAACGTACTGGCCGTGCCCATACGTCTCAGCCTAGCGACATCATGGCCAACTTCGACGTACCCGAAGAGGACCCTGAATCGCAGGAATCTCAGCAACAGCAGCAGAATCTACAGTCAAATGATGGCAGCGAAGCCTAGTTCGGGACAGTGCTGACCAGCTGATACCGTCTCTACGCAGGTAATCGAGATCTCTGCTGCAACGCGCCACTGATCTAGCCGCGAACATGCCCACTCTCGCGCAGTCCGCCTACCGTGGAGCGATACGCATGGGGAGCAAGGCTTGCTGGTCAGACGAGGATACGCCCAGCGTAAGAGCAAGAATATTGAAAGAGACGAGTCAATATGATACGCGGCCGCCATTGAACAAGTTCCTACAGTGCAAGCCTAGAGTACCCTTTGTTGGGTCTGTGTTGAGAGTGTGTAAGGTTTGGGTTTAAAGGATGTGCAGGTCTACCCTACCCTAGGGAGCTTTGGAATATTCAAGCATCATTTTGGGGGTGATTGGGGGCCGAGGTGGAAGTATAGAAAGGGAGGACCATCTCGCCAAGCAGTTTACTGTCTGCTGGAAAACAAACGTATTGCCAGGAAACTCCTACTACACTCTTAGAAGGACCCAGAACTTCATCAGAAGCCGTGACGAGATGCCTGTCACCTGAACCCTTTATCCTTAACCCGAAACCTTCTTCTGAGCCTTTAACCTTGTACAGCCTTAATAGAAAGTCATGATTCCTCATCCCAGGCCCTCTACACATATTTTGAGCCCTCAGTTCTACACCTTTCCCCCTATAAAAGCTTAACCCTTAACCCTAGTCCATGAACCCAGGTGCAGTTCCGCCCAACCTTTGTGGACATCGTAACACAGCTTCGGCACATGTGCCTGGGTTCAATCAGCTTGGAGGATTTCGGCTTTTGGGGGTTTAGGGTTCAGCGCAGGGGATACATGACTTTGGCCACCAGCCACTGTATGACCTGTTGGGACTGACGCTTAGCAACTTAGCGTCCTCTTGCAACGCGTGTATGTCCCAAGAATCCGAAGGGCTTCCTGTTTTGCAAGAGGTCCTTGTGATGCCTGTATTCCTGGTAGACCAGACAAGGCATCCGATATAGTCTCCCATATTACAGAAACAGCATTTGAAGATACCGCTCGTTTGTATGCGCCTGTTTGGCAACACGTGCAGTTGAAACAGCAAAATCCAAGTTTATAGGGCTGAGGGTTTGAGGATGCAGACTCTTTGGAAAGAATCGGCACTTAAAAAGGATTTGTCGTCTTCTGGGGGGAAGTAGTGGCTAAGGCAAGTTCTATGGATATTTAGGATGTTGAGCTAAGGAGTTCGGCCGTAATCCTCGCTGATCTGCCATGATGTCACTGATAGATTCCCGTAGGATGTGATCCTGCGCACGGCCAGCCTTCCTGATTGTTGCATAGTACGGGTTCCTATGGTAGCTGCTCTCTGGAGACAGTGACTTAAGTAAGCTCACTTGTCATCATGATTTTGGAGTACAGAAAATGCCCCCAACGCTCCTAAACCCTGGACCACCTCAGTCCAATACCTGACGTGTGAATCGTAAGTCACCTTACGCAGAGGCAAGCACTATCCTGTGTCTTCCCCCAGGCTTCGGGATGACTCCCTACATCAGCCAGCGGTGGACCGGAGCGGTAGCCATTTTCTCAGTGGGGCGCCAACAAGGGCTTGAAAGGCGGTTTAGGTTCAGGTGTGTATGCATTTTATAGGATAGGGCTTGGAGGTCCAGGATTTAGCTTGTATGAGATTCATAGCATCAGGCTTGTGGCGCAGATTGTACAAGGTTTGAAGTGTATACAGCCTGTGCGACAGGATTCTGTTTGCAGGCTTGAGAGTGGATGCGGTTCATAGACTGGAGTTTGTGATTTAGAGTCAAAGCTGTGGGGTGTCTGCCGTTCATACAGGAGAAAGCCTACGCTCTACAAATGGGTGTTTACATGCCGGGTCTGGTGTATGCCCGAGTTCCTACAAGTCCTGCTGAGTGAGACCGAGGAGCACCCGTATCGTTTGAATGATGTATGATTCGCCGCTGATAGTCTAGTAGTGTGTCATGTGTTTGCGTTTTGTGGCTGGCGGCCACAATAATGATAAGAAGAAGTACGGCAGCAGGAATACTGGTTCCTAAGAAAGAGGAGCAGTACCGTACTTGGCAGCAGAATGCAGTTTTAGGACTTCAGGCATTGTTGTGGCGCTTGTCTTCCTTGATTTGGGGACTGCGGCATCGACGTACGAGTACGAGCACTTCCCCCCCCATCAACTTGACCTTGGACGTAAAGCACGGGGCTCTACCTTTTTCCGCCGATGCCGCATCCCCAAGCCGCGGGGATATACAAAGGAGATCAGGACCTTCCTCATGTACACCTTTCTATGTGGTTCTGGACTGCGAGCGACTACTCATGAAATTGTCGTGTCAGCTGGCTGCCCTGCAGCCCATGGACCTGGATCGAGCGGTCTGAATTTTGGGGCTGAGGGCTTAGGGACTTGGGGTAGAGGGTGTTCAGGACTTATACGTTCAAGGGGAGGTTTTAGGTTGCGGGGCTTGAGGGTTCAGCATGCTGTAGGAATCAAGCGGAGCATATGGGGAGCTATCCAAAACATTGCCCTTGCCCTGTATCCTTTGAGCACCCTACATTTGGAAAGGGAACTGCCCCCATGGAACCACAACAGCTACTTTTGGTAGCTGTTCCACTGCAGTGGGTCCCTTGTGCACGAATGTCCTGACCCTCATTTGTGCAGAGTCTACAGGGAGCCTGGGTGAGATGCTCCAGCGACCCCGAGCCTCAAGAATGTCTTGTCTTCCATGCAATCTGTATTGACGAGAAGGAAGATGTTTACCAGCGGCTCTTGCCTTGCCCTCCCAAGCCCTGAACGCAACTTTCCTTGAGCGCTACCCCCACATCCTGAACCGTAAGCCCAGTTATTGAGTCGAGATCCACACCACGAAAGCCATAATCCCACCCTTAAGCTCAAACCGCACTCCACGCCCCTGCATGTTGCAAGCCAGGCACATCCATGGCGGGTCAGTCTCCCACGGTACTGAGCTCAGCTTTGATGTACTTTGAACCAGGGCTTACCCCGTCCTCAACGTGTAAGGATTTTTGGGGTCTTTAGGGGCTCCGGGTAGGGATCATTCATAGACTTCAATAGCAAGAATGCCTCAGCACCGAATTTACACTGAGAAAGAGCCATCAAGATGATTAACCACCCTGTCGGGACAAGAATTATATTCATGAGACCTCACTTATTTGCAAAAAGGGAGCTTTCCCGCAATGGCTGAGCGGACCCCCGGAAATCCCTGCATGAACCTAGGGTCGCTACGGCCTTAAAGGTACCTTCTTCTGAGACACCTTAATGCCTCAACCCCAAACTTATACCCTGATGCCTCAACTCTATTCTCCAGCATATCCAGGCACTGGGAACCCACCGATCATTTCTGCTCTGAATATATTTATAAATACGTACATACAGTTGCTAAGGGGGACCCTTGTTCTTTATTCTCCCCATGCATAGTATAAGGTCGAGCAGGTTCCTGTCTTGAGAAATCCTCAACCCTAAGCCCAGATCCCTGAAATTGGTTCCTCAATCACAGTCTCTGTATGTCCATTTTCAAAGACGCCCACACATGTGCCTTAAGCCTCACTCAGGATGCACGTAGCCGATCTTCACCGTCTGCCATGGGACAGGCCTTGCCCTGGGTGAGTTTGTAGGAGCTTCTACAACATGATCCAAGTATGGGGCTTTCAATCACTTGGGCCCCAAACGGCTCCAGAGACATACAAGGATAGCAACGGCGTCCTTAATAGGATTAGAGAGGATGTTTTGCATGTGATCCCTGTGTCTGGGTCCACGTGAGGGATCCTTTATTCTTGGCGTTTGGGGTTCCAGATCTTTCTGAGAAGAGGTTCCCTTTCCTTCCTAGGGGAGCACTTCTAAGATGCGGGTCACAAAGCTGGGGCGGGGCAAGTGACGGATCCTGATTTTTGCCTGTTCACACCAGCGCGGTACGTTCGATTGTTGGCCCTTGCAGATAGAAAGCGGAGCTTGAATTTTCAGGCTCCATTCTGCCTTAGTACCTGACCCTCCACTCATTTGCTACGTCCGTTGCCCTCCAAGTAACAAGAAGACTTGCGGGATTTGGGTTTGGGGTCTGGGCTTTCACATTGAGAGTTTGGCAGCTATGAGGGTTTGGCATTTAGGATTAGGGATTGGGATCCCTCCCCAATATGAGGCCTGAATGAAACCTAAATGGAAATTTCTGAACTTCCACTCCCAAACTCCAAGCCCGAAACCCTAGATCTGAAAGTCCTACGCCCCGAGCCCAAAAATCCAAAGCCTAAGCTCAAAACCCAAAACCTAAAGCCTGAGCGCCGGACGTCAGAAAACGGGCAAATCCCAAAAGGCCGTAAATACGAGAGCGAAATCCATCACCAGCAAAGTTTCCTAACACTCACACCATGCAACCTGCACACCCTGCAAGGGTGAATCGATAGGCCATATCCTACACCCTCAACCCCAAACAAGAAGCACGAAAGTCGAAAACCCAACAAATCGTCAACCACTCAGCCCTTATATCCCTAGGTACCTCTACCTATCCCCATGTGTCTCCATATCTCTCTATACACTCGACCCCTGCATATCTGTATATTACCTAGCTTCTGAGCCTTTGTCGCTGCCAGGCCCAAGTACCGCAACCTCCCTGGCCCCAGGCGAGCTTTGAAGCCAAGGCGATCGCTTCAGGTTGCAGGCTTTAGGCTTGAGGTTGTTGTGCAGGAACCTGAACTGAGTCACCACTACAAGCAGTCCATGCTTCTTGCGTTATCCATGCTATGGTTTTTTCCTTGTGGGCAAGCATTGTAGGTCTCACTTCCACATAGTGGTGCGCGTAGAGGGTTTGGATATGGCTCAACAAGAAAGAGAGTTTGTGCTGTCCATTAGCTTTTGGGGGCAGGCATCTGACATTCGGGGGTAGAGAAGGCAGTTAGTGTAACCAGGCATGGGCGCATCTATGTGACTTGGGGATTGAGCTTGCAAGTTTTCGGGGCCAAGATTGAGGGATTCAGGTTAAGTGTGCAGGGATTGGGATTCATGAGCTTCTCGATTTTGTCGTAGGGGTTGGGGTGTATGGTTTGAGGTTGAGACTTTGGGGTCCAGCCTCGGGATGCGCAACTGGCACATAATTTCTTAGAAATCACAACTGCGGCTTGATCTAGCTTAGGGCTTCTTTTGTAACACAAGCTTGCGTCCAATTAGGTTTTGATATGTCTGATTGTGGATGGTGATATTCTTTGGGGCTCGTCCCCTTTCCGCACTCAGTGCCTACAGATTTGCTCGGCCACTTTTGTCCGCCATCCGGACTCAAAAAACGTTACCCGGCCGAAAATACCCGCAACCGGAGGCAAACCCAGAAAAGTATCAAACACATGCATCACGCCTGAAAGTTTGAGTTTTTTTCTCGAAACGGATCCTTTTTTCATCTCGGATGTTTTTTTTGTCATGCTTCTTGTTTTGCGTTTGTCATGCTTCTATTTCAAATGGTTCCTATACAAGGGAATGGGGAACGGCGAAACCTGGGTCTAAGGTCTGGTTGAAATCGTTGAGCGTTTAGGATTTTAAGGTAAAGGTTGTTCTGTATACACTACACCGCGAACCGAATAGAACTGACTGACTCAGGGGCCCGTTTCTTACTGTTCCGGGATGCTGAGGATTGATTGGAAGGCTGTTTGAAGCCAATACACTTTTGTCAGGCCTGTGGTTTAGTGTTTGTGGATTCAAGTTCCTGAGGGTATGCGTCACGATGCGATACTTAGCAAAAAAGTTGGATTTCGGGAGTCTTGGCATCTATGCATCACCTGGAAGATAGCGCATATCTAAAAAGTCTTCACCTTTTGCACCTTTTGCATTGGACATGTGGGAGTGTGGGATGAGTCGTTGAATGACGATTTGCCTTCTGGGTTTCGCATACAGGCTCCTGCCACACCTTTCCCACATGGATCCCCTCGATGGAGCTTAAGTGTCTGACTTTGGTATCTCGTTTTGGGATCCGGGCTGGTCTAAAACAATTTCTGACAGGGTGTTGAATCCTAAGCCGTTTTAGCCCTAACCCACGTATTCTCAGCTGCTTAGGTTTGAGTTTTGAGTTTCAGCCCAGTGCCCTGGGACTCACGCCACCAAGGAAAGCACCGAATTTCGATCTTAGACCTGCAGCCCGTAAAGTCTTACGCGGCGCCGCGCCGCAACTTATACTGCCTACATCTGCGTAGCCTATATATATATATATCGATTAGGCCAGATAGCTGCAATATAAGCTATACTATGTAGATGCCAACAGTCCAAAGCTAACCCTGCGCCCTAAGCCTCGGGATTCTGTCAAGACCTATGAAAGTCCTCCATGATCCTTATCTATTCTAGTCCCTTTGCATACCACATTTGTCCCATGTACTCTTCGTGAAATTATGAATGTCCATCGCACCTCAGCTGAAGGCCAATCTTTTGGGAAATTCGCTGCTGCCAGTTGGTCGAGGCATGGTTTGGAGGACATGATGAAGGGGCTCTTTCGCTTAGAAAAGGGATTGGGGGGAAGCTATACGTTACTTGTTGAAAGGTTCTATTTGGGGATGCTATTGCTCACTATTCAGGCGGCTCGTGCTGTAGAGTCTTGAGTTTGGTTTCAAGGTTCGAGGTTTTGGGTCCATGTATTTTACACTTTGCAAGTGATAAGGCACAGGTTTTGGGAATTTATCGTCCTGTACTCTGTGGGCATGATTGAAAAGATCCCAAACAGGGACAGTTTGTGTTGCGTTGAGGGGCTCAACGTCTGGTTCAGGGCTCAGGGTTGCAGAAGGGGTGTTAGGATCTATGTGGGGCCAGGGAGTATGCCCCCAAAATTCTGCAGCTTCGGGCTGGCCTCCCATTTGTCCCAGCAGTATACTCATTGCTGTTGTGCTCGGAAGCACTGTGGTAGCACAGGTACACTCAGGCAGAAGTCCAAGGTTTCGATGCTGTATCTGTTGTAGAATTTAGGGTTCTGGGGTTGGTTCAAGTCCAGGGCCTCCTCAAGCGGGGAAGAGACAAGGATGGACTGGGTATATAGCGATTATGTCATCAGCTGTACGTAGTTGTCCTAGATTAGGGGCTTCGGGTTGAGGCATGGGCTCAGCGGCGAAGTGTTTGTTTGGCTATTGAGCTTTTGCACCTTAAGCCTTTACACTTGCGGGCTTTGAAAAGACAGAACTCCAGACATCAGTGAGCAGCTCAACAGGGAGCAGAAACGAATGCGATCTAGTTTGTGCAGGCACTTTCCCATCTCTACAGCGCAAAACCCCACCGCGGGCTTTCTAGGAGCGCCAGCTGGGGTTCACGCATTTTTGGGCGAGTGTAGGCTTCTGAAGCATCCATTAGCAGGATCATGCAGGACCCAAGTTGCATGCTCGCACATTTTAGGGCATCTATGGGTATACCCGTATCCGGACTATTACATCTATAGTACACGACCACCAAAGCTAAGAACCTTCAAGTACAGCTGCAGTCACTAGAGCACTGGGGACTTCTAAGGAAGAACCAGCCAATCCAGATGATCCTTGTCTCCCAGAAGCTAAGAGGCATTTTTCCCAAATGAAAGCTGAGCTAAACATTGGCTCGCAAGGCGGATACCAGCAGTCGCCTCCTCCTCCTCCGCAGCAGCAGCAGCCTCTCAGCAGCAGATCAAGCCTGATCAGCGAAAAACTCTAAATTGTCTAGGTGCAATTTTGAAGGAAGCTGTAGGCACGTGGGGTTTATAGGGTTCTGGGGCTTGCTGAAGACTGATGCTCGAGCTAGCTTTGTTTTGTCTTTGTAGTCAGCGTGGAGGAAACTTTCCTCCGTTCAGATGGCGTTCCGATTGTCTACAGTGTGCTGCCACCAAGGCAGTCGAATCAGTCGCCAGCGCAAGCCCTGCAGTCACCTCATGCTCAGCAGTCTCCACATGCACATCAATCTCCCAGTGCCCAGCAGTCACCACACGCACAACCTTTCCCAATGCCACAGAACCATGTCATGGGCCCAATGCAGCCGCAAGGCGAGGCCTCTTTCCCACAGGACCCACGAGACTACCAGCGAGACCCTTACCAAAGACAGCGAGAGCAGCAGCAAAGAGAACGAAGGGAGCAGCAGCAGCGTGAACAACAGCAACGTGAGCAGCAGCTGCGCGAGCAGCAGCGGGAGCTACAACTCCGAGAACATCAGCACCGAGAGCAGCAACAGCGAGAGCAGCAGCTGCGGGAACATCAGCATCGTGAGCAGCAGCAACGTGATCAGCAGATGCAGCGAGAGCAAATGCAGCGAGAGCAAATGCAGCGAGAGCAGATGCAGCGGGAGCAAATGCAGCGAGAGCACCTACAACGTGAGCAGTTGCAGCGTGAGTTCCGGCAGCGAGAGCAGGTGACCGCAGAGGGGAAAAGTCCAGCGCACGCGCGGGACAAGCTCCCCTTTCCGCAGCGTGCACAAGGTGGGCGCAGGGCTTGGGTATTCCGAGCACCTACCGTCCTACCAACTTAGGGACTCCTCTCTTTGTTGGAAGTAATCCTTCCGCAATGAAGCCTGTATCCCAAACCCTGAATTGTAAAGTCCTGTAGCCATTGAAACATCTCCCTGTAGCAACGGAACCCCGCACTCCCCACTGAAAAAGAGCGGATCTCCAACATACTGCAGACATGTGTTCAGGGAAGCTTCATTAGAGGTGGTGCGCTCTTTGGCAAAGGAAGGGGTTCGTCAAACCCGTTTGGCTTCGGACCTGAACTGAGGGGTCCTCCCCGATGCCAGGGTTCCCAAAATAGCTAGGCCTCCTTTTTGGGAGTGTCCCTGTGGAGGCTTGTTGTGCTTTGGGACATGCACGGGGAATCTCTCCATTTTTACCAGCACACATATAATCACATTTAATCCCCTGGCGACAATATTAAAGCACCTCACCAGGGCCCTAACAGACATGGAACTTTTTAACAGGGGGCTGCCTAATCACGATTTAGGGGAGCTGCGCTCAGCAGCAGACTCGTTACTAGGAATGATGAGGAATTAAGGATCTCATTCATTTAATCGTTTTATTTGTACAATATTGCTTGTCAAAGGAAATCCTATGAAAGAATCCAACGGGCATCCAACTTTAAATTGCCGATCCCCCGGATGTCGTTCATTGCCTGGATGTTTGACATATTAAGTGTTTTAAACGGGAGTTTGTTTAAAAGAGTCTGTCCCATATTTGCTTGTAAACTCGAACTGATTAAGTACTTGTGAGTACGGACCTCGCTTAAGCAGACGAAGGCTTGCCTTTAGTTGCTTTTAAAGGGGCTCCATCTCATTCCTTCAATAAGAGCGCCTGCCAAAAGAACTTTTTCAGACCGCGGAATTGTTGATTGTAGGTGGGGAGGGTGGATTTTTGCTATAAGGGGAAGGTGTTGGGAAAGAAGACCTAGATTTGTTGAAAGGCGCATGCTTGTGGTACAGCTGATAAAAGAAATCCTGCATCACTCTACATACCTCTGAATCCCAGCTATCACCGCAACTTGACGCCTCAATTGGTGCAAGATTTCCTCCATCAATGCTATTTGTCGCCACAATACACCGCGTTGTTCAGAAGTAGGATTGCTTTGTGGTCATACCCCTAAAAGCTGGTGCCTGCTTCTAAGACGATGCATCAATGCATGGAACTAATTCTGCACGGGCCTATGCTCCTCACAGAGTAGACTGTTGGTAGTCTGCACCTCTCATCCGGGATTCTACCTCCGTTAGCGTCCAACATTGCGAAACTGAAGGCCAACTGTACGGTTCCAGGTTTGGGCTCTGTTCTGTGTCTGGATGGTGTAGTGGTTCGGAAAAGCATGGCCCAAGGTAGCAACCCTAACCCCTTGACCCCAAGAGTGGCCCACACCCTCAGCCCAAAACCTACTTCACGCGTTGTGACCGTCAGGCCCACCCCGCGGCGTTCCTGCAGGATGGGGCGATGACAAGCGTGGCGGCCCCAATGCCCGCTCGCTGTCAAGCACCAGCATTTTAAGTTCAGTGCATCTGTCCAGGCAGTTTGGGGTGTTTGGTCAAACGAAAGGCTTGGGGTTGACGGTTTTGCATGTACGGAGCTGCATACACATTCTCGGCGCTCCCCGAACCTTACAAGCCAACACCGGAATCCCTGAACCCCAGGCCCTATCACCCTAAGCCTCAAGCTGTTCCCCTAGGTGTGTACTAGAGTTTAATTAGGGCATAAGGCTTGGTGTCAAGGCTTTGGGAAAGGTGCTGACTTGCTCTGCTTGTCTTGGAACCCAAATGTGCATTGCAAGCTATACAGTTGCGGATAGAAGCAAACACAAAATTAGAGACCGACCCAGTCTTTATGCATGCCTCTTGCTTTTGAAATTGCGCGCCTCCCTATGATCAACATGGTCATGTCCTCATAGTACAAGTAAGCCCCACAGAAAGGATCTGCGACATAGGGAGCTTCGAACTGACAAATTTTGCCATACTTCCAAAACCTGAAACCTTGCTGCTTTGGAAACCTTTGGTGGATGACCCACAGTGCTGAGGTCTGGCGAGGTGGTTCCAGCTGCCCAGTTATTGAAGCAACCTAGAAACGGTTCAGGGGCTTGAATATGTGGAACAAGATAAAGTTTTGTGGTACAAACTATGGCACAACTAGTAGTACAAGGAGCTTGTGGGCAACCACATTTCGCTGGGTCTCAGGGCTTGAGCATCTCATGAGATAGTTCAAACCCCAAACCACCATACCACAGAACCAACCCATCTAGACCTTGAACTGGCAAAGTCCAAGATCCAACTTTTGCCCCCTAAACTCCAACTCCTAAAGCCCCAAATCCCGAACGTCAAGCCCTTACCTTTCAGGGAGCTCGGACACGTACATGCAGCCGTCGCAACCTCCGCCTGCGCCAGGGCCCTGGGAAGGGATAACCAGCGAGGTGCAGCTAGGTCTTGAACAGGAATTTCAAGTCCGTCGGTCCTGGGTCTGAGCAGTTTACAGCGGTTTAGGGTCTAGGGCATCGGCCTGAGATGCCCCTACTTCCCACATAGCGTATACGAAACACAACCCCTACTTCTGGGAAAGTTTACTTATTTGTCCCAGGAGGGTGTAGACTGAATCATTACCATGGAAGGGAGCCCATCACAGATTTGCCTTGACAAGCCCTGAGCCTTTATAGCACCCTAATCCCCATAGGCCTGATCCCTACACCCCTAAGCCGGTGCCCGTTTGGATGCTGTTCAAAAAATGGCTGGCCTTGTCTGTGCCCTGTTATGGTCGCAGCCGTATGAAGCCGCGTTCTAGCGAGTCCGCAGCCCTCAGCAAAAGTCAACCTGAGAGCTGTAAAGCCGAGAATCTCAGCTGTGCCTCGCAGAAATCATCGGTAGATCCCAGAAACGTGTGTCTGTGTGTGCATGTATATACGGAGAATCTATCAATGGTAGTTGCAGCAGCAGAGTCTTCAAGCTTTAACCTGACGACGCCTACTTTCCGTGTCATCATGGATTGGATCCTGGAAGTTAAGTTGCGGCGTATGTACGGGGTCCAGATACTTAGAAGAGCATGTTGGGACGGAAATGCATGGGAGATCGTTTGTATACCTTGCACGCTTGACATCTCGGCACCACGGTCTGTGTCATTGCGGCACTCGTTTCAGTGGCCTCTATCATTGCTCTATTACAGCTTCTAACTTCTAACCATTCATGGGACAGCTTCATACCCCTCAGGACCCGAGCGACGCTTCCGGTGCAGCATGTCGTATATGCGAAGAATGCAGGGGCACAAATTCCATGCAAATTCTGCAGACGTTGAAGTACGAGCATCTCCTCCACAACAGTACTTGGGGTTCGTTTCCTTCTTGTACGCATCTATATTACATAGCCACGTACTGAACAATCGACTCTCAGACAGCTTTCGAGTTGCAAAGATTTCGTTGGTGGAGTCCTTGCTTGAGCATTCTGCTGTGGTCAACAAGAACATGTGCCGGGTCAAGGTTGGGGTGGCTTCAATCCAAAACCGCTGCATCTGCGCGCAGTCAGCAACAACTCTGGACATCAATTCTGGGACCTATTTTCCAGGAACGTACACTTTGCAGTCCCTAAGCTTGAGATGAGGGAACTTCAGACGAAGGATATTTCGCAGGCCCATGCAGACTTTCACTCGTTGGAATTGCCGTCGGAGCTGAGTTTGGATCCCTCCATCCGGGTGCTTTCAGCCCTATAAACCCAAAGCCTCACAGCCCCGAAGACCAGGAGGCAACCGGCCATGCCACAGGCTGCGCAGGCAGCCCAGGCCGGACTGGACACTGAGGTTGAAAGGTACTTTCTTACGGTCTTTTGTATTGGAACGCAAGTTCCAAGCTCATGTGGCGCGTTGGACGGAATTGGAGTTTAGGGGTTCAGCAGGGATTCAGGCTGCTGGCATGTGTTAGCCCCGGATTCAGCAAGCAAAAATATGATTTCTGTTGTGTATTGTTTTGTGGCTTTCTGACTGCGTTGCTCTCCTGTGTCTTGCAGTGTTCTGTTCCATCTTACCCTTTCTGAGTTCATGTGAGTGGGAGGCACCTCCCACACTAGTAAGTACCCGCTTATACTCTAAGAGAAAGAAAGTAGATAAGGTGGCGCACTTCTATTTTCCTGTGTTTTACCAGGGTCAGATCGCGGACCCTTGACCTGCTGCTTTCAAGACATGCGTTGAGGTTGTTTAAAAGTGTTGGGTGCCCCCACCCTGAAGAAAGTAGAGTCAGTGCCTTGGGTCCGCATTTGGCTATAGCGGGTCCGGAATGCTTAAACCCGAAGTCTGCAGAGACTTTATCTTTAAAACCCATAGTCCAAATGCCGAATTCTCGCCTGGACTTGCATTTGAATCTCCTACATCCCCTGAAAGTCTGCACGTGAACAGGCGCGCATGGCTGCTGCGGGCCTGCAGCCGCGAGTTTGGTCCTTAGCGTCTACTCCGGTGATCCAAGCAGCGCAATGTAAGTGCTGCGTATAGACTTTAGGGCGTGTTGTAGGGATTATTTACAGAATTAGAGCCCCAGGAACAGGGGATGTGATTTATGAAAAGGGGCCTCAAGGATCCCAAAAAGGTTTTCGGGACATGAGAGGAATGGGAGCCGTGGCTTTGGGATTTCAAGCATTTGTTCCACGTTGAGGAGATTCGCTCTCGCTTTGAAGCTGGTTTTAGCTTCTGTGCCTAGGTTTGAAGGTTCAGGATCTAGGTTGTGCAAGGTTTAATTAGGAGGCAGGGGTGTGGAATCGGTACTGCAAATGCTTGAGGAAGCGTTTGCTTGTTCTTTCAGGTTTCAGTCATCACATAAGAATAGCCTGCAGACCCTGCAGGTTGCAGCCTCAATCTGAATTCTAAGCCAGAAGCCCAACGACCTACGGCCCCCAATACCTCGGAGGATTGCTGTTGTTTTGTGACCTCCCTTACATTCCCAAGCGTTGGACACGGTTAAGTCACCTTGTAGACAACTGTTGACTTAGTGTGTCTAGGCTTCAGGCAGAGGCACCGAGTCGGCTGCTGATATCCCCATTGTAAGCCCTAAATTGCCTAAACCTGAAGCCTTTTGCCGGAAAACCCCGATCCTGAACCTTGAGCCCTACATCTTTAACTCTAATCCTGACACCCTGGCACTCTATGCATGAGAACCCGATAAAGACACTGCACCCTATTTCCCACGCACTAAACCCTGAACCTTGAGAACCCTATGCCTAACCGTGAAAACTCCAAACTCTAAGCCCCCCGGCCCAGGGCGGAAGTCCTGAAAAGCGGCCTGGACCAGGACAGCACTTGGAAATGTCTGGAGTTGTGGTTTCTCAAGCTGGCAACCCTTGAAAAATGCCCAAACCGGGGGATCTGGACTATAGAGACTACCAAACGGGGGAACCATGATTTCGAGAATTCTCCATGCGGAGGTGAATGCTTCAGGTGTATATAGTTGGAGAGCCATGTGGTTAGAGTTAAAGGTGTGGCGGCTGAGATTGGAGCCAGTACAATCAGGGCCAACTATGGTTGGGGAACAGGATGTATCATAATTACAGGGCTCGTTAGGGCTAAGGGGCTTAGCTGAAGCTCGCGCGAATCTTGCGCGGGTAGGAACTGTAGAGACTTGACAATTATTTAAGATACCTAAACCCACGCAGACAGAACCCAGAGCTGGAAACGTTGCATGCTAAACCCGAAAACAAGGGGTTGTGGTATATGCTTGCAAAACCGGCGAGGAATCGCGGCGAACCCACCTGCAGGCTCCGATGCACTTAGGATTTCAGGTTGATGGTTTAGATTGTGGGTTTCAAAATCTGATGTCGGCCGTGTGTGCACTTCTCCGTTCTCGGACCTTTTGAGATCAATGTGCAAGTCCCAAACCCCTATACCAGACGCCAAGCTGGGGACAGCTCTTCATCTAAGGTCCCACCGGCTCGATCTCAACCCGAGAGCGCCAACATCTCATCATGAATCTTTTCAACCCCTAACAATGAAACATTGTGGGCGGGAGGTCGCGCTGTTCTTCAGATGGAAGCCCGACCTCGACCATAAAACTGCACAGAGCAAAGCATGATATGGATTGGCCATTTCTCGGGGTACAAGTGCGGGCTTCCAGAAAAGCTCCTAAGCTTTGCTAAAGATTGGAAGATATTGGGTCTTCAAACGTTCCATTCTTGAGGGTCCCAATTCTGGGCCAAAACACAGTGATTCTTTTGTGACTTTGTTTAGGGCTCTCCCTGGTGTCGCTTGCAGCGTTCGCATATGTTGGCTCGGAGCGTCTTGGAATTTCTCTCTGAAGCCAAGCTCTCAAACACATTGTCCTCATGTCTTGGCTCGACAGTAAGCTCTTGTGTGGAGCTCTCTCACACTCTGGCACCAAATTGACCTCTGGAGTAAAACATATCGGATTTGGCTTCTCAAAGCAGAGCTTTCGTGTGGAGCTTGTTTTTCCACATGCTGACACCGAATTAGGTCCTTCTCACATAGATGCTGAAGAGTAAGCTGCGGGAAGCCCTTCCCCCAGCCCCGTCACCAAAAAGACAAAACATACCAAACAGGAAGAAGAAAAGTCCCCCAAAAAAAGCTCTGGCCGTCTTTCACCCTTTGTTGCTTCAGATCCCCCCCCTCGCTGAGCCTGTCCGCTGAGTTGAATGAACACAATGCACGCGGCATCGTGCTCTGGCATGCCTTCGTTGTTCAGCCTGGCCAAGAAGCATGTGCAAAGATTGCAGAACTCTAGCGGAAGCTGGATCAGCAGAAGGCCGAGGCAAGGTGAAGGCGAAGGATTCTTACCATACACATTTGGCAAGCACGGGTTTATCTATTTAGTTAATGGCCCTACCTTCCAACCCTGAGTGCCCTACCTGGGCCCTACTTGGAAGCTCTTTTGCACTCAGCTTTGGTGTTGTTTTACTGTTGTTCCGAGTGATAGAACCGTCTGCAGGAAAAGCCACCATATCTTGGGGACTCACTTTGCCAAATAGTCTGGATTTAGACACGCTGACCATCGAACTAGTAGCTCAACACAACACCTTTTCGTCTTTCTAGGGGCGCAGTATAATTATTGCACAAACCAACAGCAGACCTTAATGAACCGCCTAAGGAAATTGCACAATTAAGTGAGCCACTATGTCGTACGCATCAACCTGACTTCCATGAAATTCCTTGTCTAAGCGTCTATCATCATCACAGTCCGTACACCATCCGGGCAGAAAGTTGACAACTGCAACTGACATCAAGCAGCAGCAGCCCATAATGTGCTGAAAAATATCACATTCAACAACATCCAGAACTTCTTATACAGCCAACAGGATCCTATGTGCTCCGGAAATCCCTGTTTAGATCCTTGCAACATGACCCTCCAACCATAAGCCCGGCAGCCTGCCTACGTCATAGGCCTGCCTATTTGCAGCTTCGCTTTACCGAGGGATGATTGCTGATGGACGAAATCTTCACAAAACCCAACACCAAGAACCTCAAAACACCCAACGCCTTCCTTCCACCCGGCACTCTAACCCTAGAACCCTAAATCCGCGACCGAACACTTTTGTTTGGAGGGCTGGTTCAGGGCTTCCATGTTATCTCCATGTTATCATAATTGAAATGGCATTGATTACATGCCGATACCTCCCATAGAAGCTTGCAGAAACCTTATAACTCCTGTACAAAGCTCATGTCCCTCGGAAATGCCTAAAACCCTCGTGTACGGTGGATTCAACAGTAGGACATAATAACAGACTCCCAAATTCTGAAGTCTAACCAGGCGTGTACTACAGGTCCTGCAGGCCGGAATGTTGGAATTGTATATGTATATATAGATCTATCTATCTCTCTCTCTCTATCTCTCTCTCTCTCACTCTCTCTCTCTCTCTCTCTCTATATATAGACATATATACAAATCCATGCAAAGCGGGAACCTTAGGAGCAAGAGCACGTACAAGGGGCCCGTTGTTCTGACCGTAGATGCACCCACAGTTTGTTAGTAGTGAATGGAGGAAAGGATCCCCGTAGTAGCCCCTATATCATCCCTAAGACTGAGGTAATGACCATGTCTTCTCCATTGCCGAAACCCTACCCCCTCGACCCCAAATAGTAGTTCTGACTTTGTTATCCAGTCCTTTGTTTTTATAAGCGACACCGGTACGTATAGAGGAGCCCCTGGCGCCTGGCCGCAACCGCGGCCGAAGCCTTGGCAAACCTTCGAAGGCAGGGCCACACGGTTCGGAGGTCAGGGTATGGGGGGTTCATGGTTTCGTAGTGTAGTGAGGGCTTTGAGGTTTGCAGGGCTGAAGGATTCAGGGATTGACTGTTCAGGGCTGTATGGTTAAGTGGTATAGGGTCTAGGTGATGGGGTTGGGTCTCTTCGCATCTGCCCAAATGTTGGCTCCTTGCCCCATAGCCAAGTCTTGGAACTCTCGAAATCCAACCCCAAGGCCACAATCCCTTTAAATCCCAAAGCAACTTCAATCCCTAAGCTTAGGCCCCAAACCCTGAAGCGCTAAACCCTCAAACCCGAACCCCCACCAATCCTGGATAATCCATCCGGAAACTAGACAGGAGCAAATGCCACCGACTCGACACGAGCCGCGGGGATCCCTACAAGCGTTTATGGGCTTAGGGTCGTCTTGGGATTTACATGGGGTTTATCTGGCGTAGAGTTGCCGGCTTACAGCTTCGGGTTATGGATTCTCTTTTGGGCTTCAGTGTTTTAGCTTGAAGGGCTTGAAGTTGGGGAGTTTGTGTTGGAATGTTTTGGGCAGCACGGGAAGCCTCAGGCCTAAGCATCCAGGTATCAGGTTCCAACGCGGACTCACTACTGACTACGCGGCGATGCGTTCTCATACGAGCCCATATGGTATGAAATGAACACCAGACGTCCAAGCTTTTGATTCAAAGTTTAGCAGGAGAGATTGGGGTGTGGAGCTTATAGGGCTTAGGATTGAGCGCCCAGTCATTCTCACCCAATACACCCTTGAAGGGTTTGAAGCCCTTACACCCTATGCTGAATGCTAGAGTTCCGGCTTTTGCGTCCAGGGTTGAGGGTTTAGGGGGGTTTGGAGCTTTGCTGTGCATTGTTCAGTGTTAAAAAGATCCAGTGATTGGTTGCATGGTGATTGCTGAGCCAGTTTGCTTACCGGGTGCTTTGGCTCTCGACAGCTTCTCTCAAATCAAATTGCTTTATGAGCTGACAAGCCCGTTGTCTGCTGGAGTCTTACTTCAGACCCTTTTAGATGAACCGGGGGTGCGCTAATCTGTGAGAGGCTTCTGGCATGGTGGCTTTCAACAGGGTCATAAGGATATCATCTAGCATCATGCCTGGCCTATCTAAGTAGTTGTTGGTGGAATGGCGAGGTCAAGTTGGTAGCTAGCTATGGTTCTGTGGTGTGTGTGTGGGGGCTTTTGAAACGAAAGCTGGTTTACATAACGTGCTGCAACAGTCCTGCGTCGGGGTTGAGAGCAAAGCACTCTGCATAAGAAGTCTTCAAGGGTTCCATGAGACCTCGGCCGTCTGCGTACTGCGCCGGAGAACAATTTGTAAATGTTCCTGAAGCACGCCTACCCTGTCCCTAGGCTCACGAAGGGCTGATAGCTTTGAACAAAACTCTAAAGCCAAGATGCGATGCTCTGAAACGTTTTCTTCCTTGGCATAGAGAGCTATTCAGTGGGCACCAAGCCCCTGCAGAGTTGTATCAGTGTGCGGCTCGTTCGTAGCAGCCAAACGGTGCCCTTTCTTCATCTTCTTGTTAATGGGGTTTGCCGAAGCTCTAAACGTAGCTGGGCCACCAAAGTGCTGGAACCACTGCTCCCCACTGCATTTTAGATGCTGCAGAGGTAGCCATTTTGTTCTTGACCTTTGGATTCCTGCGAGCCATGAACCTTTTCCTCGTGGCAGTGTGTTACCATTAGAGCTGAACAGTCAAAGAAGTTCCTTTTCTTATTGGAATTACTGGGCTGGTATAGGACAAGCAAGATGTTCCATGCAGCCGCCGACGGGTTTATAGAGCGCGGTTCGCACTTTGCAAGGCAAATGTTGTTCTTTACACGTCACAGCTTGGTTTGCACGAAGTCCCTGGATTCAGACATATGCTAGAGTGATGCTCTGTCAGCTGACTCTATGCGCAGCTGAGAGGAGCAAAACTGTTCATACGTGTACTGAATTAGGTTCGCATTGGTGTTGACAGTGCGATTCCATTACAGCTTATGGCTCCCGTCATTGAATCACACATTGACATATTAGATCTGCTCGCGAGAGGTCGTGTGACAAAAGGCAATTGCGTTGCGTCGTAACCAGGACAAGAGGAACTCGTCACTGCTCGTAGCTTGGCACATGACACCATTTTTCGCAGCAACGGGTGGGCTGGCGCCGCAAGCTTTGAAATTTGGCATATTCGCTGTTTCCAATAGTAGCCAATCTCCAGAGCTTCATAAATTTGTGAGCTCGTTGTGGGTGTCGCCATTGTCGACTTTTTAATCCAACAAATGTTACTTTCTGCCAAATCTTGGCGTCTCACACGTCTCCCGAGGTTTGTAACTGCAGAACGTGTTAATCATGGAAGGAAAGGAATATGGTACCACGTAGCTTAACAATTGTGCGTGTCTTCTACAGCTGGGCCTGTCGTCAAGAGTCTTCGTCTTGCTTCCAGCCTCTGGCGGTATGATGTTGGCCGCTTCACAACGGCTCTTGAATTTCGGAAGGAGATGTAAGTGTAGGTTAAGGGCTCCTCGTTGAGAAGTACCCAGCATGATGTATGTGGAATCCTGACGTTCCCTTTTCTCTATCTACCTCAGGGGCCTGTCTACCTCGAGGAAAGCGGAAGCATCATGTATAAATTTCAACGTACGACATCGACAGGGCTCAATACTTAGTGTGTATTTGTGCTTTGGGCAGGGGATTATCAACAAATAAATGATAGGCGACATTTTGAACGGGTTAAGTTGCCGCGCGTCAACCATGATGGTAAGATTTTGCATTCACAAGATGCATGTGATGAGTTCCATGTGCAGGTTGTAGACAGTTGACCATGGAGTTTGCGGTATCGACCGCGTTGCACTTAAGGAAAGAGTTTCTGGAAGTGCCATAATATTGAGTTGTAACATATTTTTCGGGGTCATTACTACGGCAACCTAATTCCAGCTGGATGACAGTGCATAGCGGAATTGCACGCAGATTTTCACAATGGCAACGAATATACTGATTAGACCCTTAAGATTCAAACCTTGAACCATACCTAGTTTAAAGCCCCAATTCCTACACTCCCACCTCAAAACCATAGACCCCATGACTCCCAGACCTTCATTTTGCAACTCTTCGAACGCCCTACGTCTTGTAATCGCAACTCCTACCCCCAACTCCAACCCCACCTTGGATTGCCATGCTGAGGCTGACAGCGGCTCGAGCAGTGGCGCTGCGGGGAGTGGTCAGGCGTCCCACAAGACGCAACAGTTTTGGGCTTATACAATTTGTACGGCTCATCAGATCTATAAGGTTTATAACGTTTGGAGGGTTGGGGGTTTGTGGGGCTTACAGGGTTCACGATTTTTTTGTGGTCACAGGGCTTACAAAATTATGTAGGGTTTACAAGCTTTGAAGAGCTGAGATTTCGCAATTAGTGTGCGGCCGAAAACGCAAAACGTGAATTTTGGGGTATACACCGTTACATGCATGGAGCCTGGTGGGATCAACTGAAAGTATATTTTGTTGCGGCTTCAGTTCAAATATGGGGCTCGATGGGAAGGGGTAACCATTTTGTTTAGGTCGTGATCAACCCATAGCTGGCGTATACATTGTGTGCAAGCGTCTAACATCATGAAAGAGCATTTTAAAAAGAAACACTATGATTAGAAGGGCACAGATCAACCCAGGGCTCCGAGGTGATTGTGGGCGGCGTTGTGGGAAACAGTATCGAATTTGGGATATCCCTTGTTTTGTCATGTTTGCTATTGCGTCCTCTTTTTAACGCAAATCTGACGGATATTTGATTTTGATTACGGATTTCCTTCATCGCTTAGACTTTGGTTTTTCATAATATGTACGTAGGTGAGCTTGTATAGCGAAATCCCAAGGAGATCCAGGCCATGTATTGATAATCACAATGCAGCCATTATTGAGACAGGAGTTTCAACTGACTACCTCGAGAAGTTTTGATTTATACTGGGTTTGAAAGAGGGCCATGTCTAACTATATGTTACATGTTTCAAAAAAAACTCGTTTTCAGGCTTTGAAAAAATGTGTAGCGGGGGTTGGGCGGCTGAGGGATACGTTTAATGTTAGCAAGAAGTGATTCTTGGTGAGTGTACTTTGGAGTCTGTTTGGCAGCCCTACATCCCATGCATCCTCATGATTATGTTTATAAAGCACTAGCACCTACAATCCTAGGAATGGGTTGAACGACTTGTAATCCTGGCGCTTATCCGGGAAGGTTGTCAAAAAGCCAACCATCCATCGGCTTCCAAGTAGCTATACTTGTCTCTACATCTGGCTTCGCATTGCAATACACGAGACCCTACATGGGTTGCCCCCTTTTCGCAGAACACTGATTTAGCCCCGTTCCTGATTACTGGTAGAAGCAAGGTAGGGAATAACTGCGAAGAGACATCCTGAGAACGGTGCCCATAGCTCCCAGAGCTCCATACGGCCCAAAGTAGGTGCTTTTGAAGCACTTTCAGGCACAAAGTAGGTGCTATTCAGAAGAACATTGATAAGTCACCACAGAGAGCCCTGGGCAGATGCTGTCTCAAGCAGCAGCGGGTGAAGCTGCGAACATCGCAACGCTTGTGGCCATGGGCGGAAGCCTTAGACGCGTGTCCGCGTTCTTCTCGAAGTCATGTTTGCTGCCACCCCAAATTCCCAACCAGGATGGCGTCGTGTACCACAGACCGTTTCAGAATGAAGTATACCATAGTTGGGTCTTGAGACCCTTAATGAAAGAGACCCTCTCATTCCCAGCTCCCTGAATACCTGTCTGAGCTTGGGTAGATGCTAAGATTGTGAGCTTCTGTAAAGTGTACGTGATCTTCTTAGAAAGCTCGAAGGTCTGAATGGGAATTCGGGTTTTAGGAATCAGGGCTCAAGGATTCGGATCTAGAGTAAGGAATAGGTTCTTTCACGATGCATGCCTATGACGGGCTTCTGCAGGGATCGTGTTGAGTAAGGCCCATCACCGAATTGTTGATGTTCCTTGTGCTAGAGGCTACGCATACAAGTTCTGTTCTTCTTCGAAGCTTTAGGTGCCAGCTTTCACAATGGGCTGGCTGCTGGAACATGTGCATTCGTTTATTGCTGTTGCTTGCTTCTTGCCCTGATGCAAGGCCTTGTGGACCTATGGACGTTAGCTCCCAACCTGGGTCCAGATTGAATAGTAAATGCTGAACACCCCTTTGTATTGTAATTGCTGGGGGTTCAGGATCCTTAGCCAGGCACACTGCGGATTCGACACCATAATCCACTATCCTCAACAAACCCTAAACCCATCAGCTTGATGCAATCTTTCCCTGCTGATTCCATCCACACGGGCATCATATTCGGCCACCAAGCATTTGAACTCCTGGAGTCTGCAAACCCTTAACTTGCAAGCCCCATCAATCTGCGCTCTTGAAGCCACAGAATAGGGTCAAGCACCTCAACTGTTGCACCCGAGCCTCACCCCAAAGAGGTGGTTCATGCAAACAATGGTCCCCAAATGACTTCATTTCAGGCTCCGGAATTATTTATATCCGATATAAACATGCGTAAACATCCGCCTGCTGAGGGCTTGGGGTCCAGGGCGCCTTCCGAAACCCCAAAGCCAAAACTCGAAACCTCCCTGAGGCATCAACCCCAGCCTTTTCAGGCCTAGAGTCATTCCAAAGATCAGTAGAGCCTAGAGATGATTCTTTTAGCTTTTCATTGATAGGTTAGAGCTCGGAATGGGTTGGAATGCAGGTTCTGTGGCTAAGTAGAGCTTTATGGTCTAGGACTTAGGGGTTTAGAGTTTCGGGGTTAGAGGTTCGGGGTTCCTCATGTCGCGTTTCGGGTCTAAGGCTTCAGCTTAAAAGCCCTGAATGCAAGCCCCTGAGCCTAAACCTTACTACTTTCTGAAGCTTCTTCACGAGGCTTCAGTGAGAATAGTGCCATAGAAGCCTTCAAGTCGCGTGCTCGGCTGCTACGAGGTTAGTAGGGCTGACGCATGTAAGGTATCGGGTTGGAGCGTGTGCTTCAGGGGTTTGGGCCTTCACCTGCGGCGTGAGTTCGTGAGCAGGGTTAAGTCCACTTCCAAGGCCTTCACGACTATGCAACCTGTAAGGGGGATCTAGGAGTGCCCCAGAGTGGCGCGGGTTCTTGAGCTCAGGCTCGGGTTGGGTTCGAGGATTTCGGAAGCCTAAAGTAAAAAGGAGACCGCGTATTTTCCCCCATTTGCGAAAGGACAGTAATTAGCTTTTGTATGCCCGTTGTTGGGATTCCGTGTTAGTGACAGGGGGTCTGGGGTTGTAAACGCTTGGCCCTTGACCTTCGAGTGCTGAAAACAGGGATACCCGGGAGATATGGGTGAAAAGAAGGAGTGATTGTGGCAGTCGCCCTCCAGGATCACATATGGTCATAATGTGAGAAATTCCCACATTAAGATTCCGTGTCACTATCCGCCGGGCGCCAGATCTTCAAGGATCCACCAGAACCCACCAGTGGAATTGATCAAGACAGCGCTGGTTACTGCTTCAAGACGGTACCACAAAGCAGGTAGATTTTCGCAAGCAACAATCATAATGAACGCTCATCATGCTAAGCCTGAGTCCTGTGTCAAGCTAGGAAGTCCAAAAGGCGATGGCCGCCGATAAAATCAACAATCAAAAATCAAAAGCGCAGGCTTTAAACATCTCTGTCTAGGGTACCTCGATAGATGACCCGTGTTTTCTTCCTGCACTTTCCACATGTCCTTTGGGTCCTTAAAGGGTACCCCTGTTTGGGGAACCCCCCCATGCCCCAAAAAGAGGACAATGGCAAGCTATGCAAACCTTCGAGGCCCGAAGACTTCTAACAGAAGATTTCCTCATTCCCAGCACTGAGCCCCCGAACTTTGGATCTTGAGTTCAGAACCTTACATATGCGACTAAAACCACGTTAGGGAACCGGAGCCAGTGTAGGCTTGCAATCTTGAATCTGAAACCAACGACCCCAAGCCCTAAACCCAGAACCCTAACTAATACTTTCAAATTAGCTTCCATGTTCTTTTCTGCTCCCTTCGCAGTAGCAAAACCAAAGCCGTGAGCCCCAAACTTACTGCCTGCTCGTAGGGAAGGTCGCCCCAAAGCCATTCCCTCTAGCCTGCTTCTGCATTCCTTCACTCATTACTGGCAACCCTAGACCCTACAACTGCTGCCATTCCTTTCTCGATTGCGAACAAGCAACCAACAGATAGAGTTCACTTGCTTTGGGCCACTCAGGCGCTGCTCGACGGTTGAAGCCGCTGCGGCCTGGATCGTCGAGCAGACGCCGAATTAGACGACGAAAAAAGCCCAAGGGGTTAGAGCTTTGGGGTTTAAGGTCTGGGGTGCATAAAGCTATTAAGTACAATATAGAGTTTAGTGGTAAGGATTCAGGATTTATAGGCTTTTGATGGGTCTTGGCTTATGGCCCAGCCTCTTCCAAGCAAGCCTAAGGTAGAGCCCTGAAGTAATGAAGGGTAGTTCGGTGTCCTGTTTAGGTTTAGAGTTTGGAGATTGCGGTCTAGGCTCATGGGCAGGCCTGAGAATCAACATCAGAGAATGTGCATTTTGCGAAGTCAAGCTACAGCAAGTGATAAACGCAAGCCATGAGTAGCGCCCATCGGAGGCCAGGATACGCTCTGAACGCTTTGGTTTGAGGTTTCTGGTTTTGGGCTTTGAGGCTTAGGGTATTTGGCTTTCTACTAGGCTTGTAGGGCATGTATTCCAATTCTGGCAGACCACAACGTGCGATCTGGAATTTACCTAGCAAGCAAGCAGTGGCTTGTGCGAGCTGTGACCCCCCAGATAAGGGGTACCACTGTACCAAACCTTACTTTGAGTTGCTTCAGTTCTTTGGATTGCGGCTTGAGATTGCTGGGTCTCATGGCATTTGAGTCGAAGAGTCGACATTCTCTTTCTGCGAGGGGTTGGTGGCTTTAGTGTTTGTGGGTACCGTAGCGGACTTTTCATATTCAGCACAGTGGAAATTTACAGACCGCGCTGGCCAAATCCTGACGTCAAACCTCGGTTCTACATGGGGCTTTAGTGGGGTCCTTGCCATGCCCTTGAAACAAACCCTGCAACTTTAATTGTAAGCTCACACGCCTTTCATTCCTAATCTCGCAATGCTGTCTCCGCCAAAAGCCTTGATCCCCCACACTATAGACCTTACCCCCCACCCCAGACCCTCTCTCAAGCCCCTGGCCGGAAAATCTGCTCTATAAACCCTGGAGCTGAAGCATGAAACGGGGTCTGGGAACTTGGTGTAATAGCCTTCAGGCGTCCATGCTTTGGAGTTAGGTGTCCAGGCTTGAGCGTTTTAGATTGGGGCTGCCCGGCAGCAGTTATGACCTCTAATGCGTGCACGAGTCGGGCTATCTGCAGAACTGATTTCAATACTTCAAAAAAAGAGGTCGCGCTTCTGCACCCGACATAGTAATCCTTGTTCTGGGGACATTCAAACAACGACAAGCAAAATGCTTAGAAGCTTACCTTACGCGGCCTCTTGCCATCCTTGATCGCGCACCAGCCCTACAACAAAAGCGACCTCCATATGTCAGAACGAGGACAGACTGCAAGACACCCGCATCCTCTGCCTTAAGCCGTCGTATACTTATATGATGCATGTGTTGAGTGTCATATCAGCTTCCATATCAGTCCGTCCTAGCCCTCAACCCTAAGCACTTGCAGCTTATGCTCAACACCCTCAACCCGATTCCCGAAGCCCTATAAAGCATTCTAGGCCTAAACCCTATATAAATCCTAGTCACATCCCATAAAACGCTATATAATATCCCGGCAAATCCTATTAGTAAGTCCCATTCAGAGACCCTGACCCTAAACGCATCGTTTTTCCTGCGGCTCCAAACAGGGGGGCATCAAAAGGAGGTCTTTTTTGGCCATCCTCTGGGCTGGGGTTAGGCTCAGCCTCCGGCTGAGGAGGTGCAGTTTTCAAAGGGCTAATGGAGACCCATGATTGGGGAAAATATAGGGATTATATAGGGATCATGGAACAGAACATGGAAACTAAAATTTAGGGTTTAGGTTTTAGGGATCCATGATTGATAAACCCCTTCCTTTTAAGGGCCTTAATATAAGGATCTTTAGTATAGTCGCTATGAAGGGAAGGGGGTTTATGAATCATGGGCCTGGGTTAGTAGTGGATGAGAGAAAATATTCTGCCGGGATTGTATAGGGACGAAAAAAAACTAATAAGCACCAGTAAGTCTAGTGTCTTGCAGTTTAAGCTTAGGGTTTGAGTTTTGGGGCAGTGGGATGTTTAGGGTTAAGGGCTTTGGGTTGCGTATTTCGGTGTTTATAGGGTTGATTGATTCGGGGTTGTGGTTTCGTTGTGTGTGAGTAGCCTGGCCTGCGGATACCCTTGAAGTGGTCCTACAATCCGCAATAACACGTATGTCGTTCCAGAATAGAGGGTACTTGGAGGTGTCTGGGTGGGCTTGGCTGGGGTTATGGTGTCAGGGGTTGGGGGTTTGAAGGTTGCCAAAGTCCGGAGTTGCCAAAGAGTGTACATCAATGTCCACCTTACTTGTACGGAAACCCGTTCGGGCCCGCTGTGTACTTCCTGGACAATTCAGTGATTGCGGCTGAGGTTAGACGTTTAATTTAAGGTTCGAGGTCTAGAGTCGTTCAGAGTTTGGGGTGTTGGATTCAGGGTTTGGGGTCAGGGATTTAGGGTTTAGGCATGGAATTAGGGCTGGATCATTCCTTAGAAATATGGAATGACATTCCCAGACTCGTAATAAGAGGGTTAAGGGTTAGGGCTTGGGAATATTTACCGGGAGGGAGTGCCTGCAACAAACTTCAGCTGGAAATCCTTTCCTGGCAAGCGCTCACGTGTTATCAGCATCATGCAAAAGGAGCTGCAATGAAGAGATCCTTCAGCTTGTCATCAGACTCTACACGAGCGCATTATAGCATAAGATAATGACATGAAGATGAGTTTTCGTCCCTAAGCCTTGTGACTCTAAAACAACTTAAGCACAGATAGAAGATAGGGTTTAGGAGTTCAGGGTCTAGGGTTCAAGAAATAGAATTCTAGTGCCTCCTCAGGGGACCAGGTACTCCTGTCCATCTTTTAGGGCGTGCAATGGAGGCCGCGTTTTCTGAAGACATGTTGCTTGAGGGCACATAGAGACTCCATGTAACACGAACATTCGCACCAAGTCCTAAATTTCTGAAGCGCTCTGAACCACAGCAGCGCACGTCTCTGAATCCAAATGCAATCCATGGAATTCCACCATCCTAAGGCTGCACGAGCCCATGCAGAGACTGGCTGGGCCCAGTTCTGCTGCGAGAAACTCAACAACATAACCAAGCCCCCCAACTCTGAGATTGTCAATCCTAATTCCCAACCTTTCCCGGGTCTCCAGATAGCCCAAAGCGTACCATTCATGTAATCCATCCTCTCGATTGAAAAATCCCCTCGTGATTTACAGCACAAAAAATTGGGCCGGATTAGGGGCCGAATATGCGTCCAACGAAACCTCAGAATTGAAGCAAGAGCAGCCCAGGCCTTCAGAAACGAGACTTTTTCATCAGGAGCTCAGCTTGAAAGGCTAGACGTTCAGTTAGGATCCTAAGGCTCAAAAAGCTCAAGCATAATTATTGAAACGCCAAATCCTAAACAAGGAAGGTGTTGCTTAATGAAGAGCTCAGATTAACAAGGCTTAAGCTTCTTAATCTTAAGTTAGGAAGACTCAATCACTTGGCTGCTCTTCAAACGAGACAAGGAGTCCTTGTTCTGAGGTCTGAATTGCTTGGTATATGCCATCAGGAACGAAAAGCTCAAACGCTGCTTCCTGAGCAACTCCCTACGGATCTTGCATGAGAGGATCGTTTTTTACATGTCCGGAACACACCCTTGCGTTTCGATTCAAACTAATTCGAAATCTAGCGAACACCAGTTCAAACACCAGTTCAAGTTTTAATTTGAAACTATATGAACCCAATCGAAAACCCAAATGAACGACTAGAAACTTGAAAGTCGAAATCAGTTTCAATGTGGTGAAAACCGAGGAAGGTTCCATTTGAAAACCAGTGAACTTCCAATGGACACCAATGACATCTACTCAACAATTCATAACATACAGTTCAAACGAATCAAGTTCTAGGTCAAACCTACTTAACTCGATTAAAGCGTATTGGAAACAGATCTAATTAACTTCAAGTAACAACCCCAGTTAGAACCGAGTGGAACGTGTGTAGAAACAGTCAAGGTCTTGTCAAGACCCCTAAAGTCTGAATGAGACCAATGCAAATTCTAAGTAGAATCAGCCTAAAACCAACTAGAGTCTAGCTGTAAACAAATGAGTTCTAAGCAACATCAGCAAGTATTTCATTGAACCCCCCTGAACAAGCCAATTGAACCCATTCTTAAGTCTATCCCACGAAGATCTAATCAAAGTGAATGTAAATATACAAAAAGTTTGAAAGGCTCTTACTACTATGGCTTACATGCATTACTTGTACTTGACATTATTCCTGTGGCATTTGGGATCAGACATCCTTTCCATGTTGGTGGCGGCGAAGATAGTCCTAAGGTGTTGCTGCCGGGTGCATTCGGGGAACGGAAGCTGCATTCGCCTTGTTTTTCATCAGGCTTCCGGCCTCAAGCGTTGATGCGTTTCGGCCTCCGGCCAGCTGTTTAGGTGTTCATCTTCTTAGGTAAGCATGCGCTGAACGCTGACTGAGGAAAGTTGTGTTGGAGTGGCCGCAGGGCTCCTTTTTGAGAACCCCAAGCCGCTACAGCATCTTTGCTTCAGGTGTTGCGTCTGCTTGCCCTTCAGGCAGATGGGCATCGACAGTACGTGAGGTTTCGAAATATCTTATGTGGTTCCCAGGTAGTCATAACTCCTTCAAATCTCCTTTCTCCCTCCTCATCTTGAGAAGCCCCCAGCCAACGACTTAGAACACCCGGGTCAAGGTTCATCTTCTTGGATCCACATGGCAACACAATACAAGACTACGCAGGCCTGCAGCCTACATGTTCCTCAAACTCGTGTATAGACACCGTATATAGGACTAAAGCCTTTCCAGGTGGAGGGTTGAAGGCCCTGCACAGAACCTTGCTTCTGTGCACATCTGCTCGTTGGCCAGGGATGGATACTGATGGCCGGAAATTGTTTGTTGCAAAGATGCCGGAGGACCTGGCCTAGGATTCAGGGTCAGGCCTTGCGGATCATTACTTGAAAAATGCCTTTCACCAGGTAAGTGAGCTGTTCTAGTTTGGCCTTGATCCGAAGATCTTCATCTCTAGGTTCTAGATCGGGAGGCTACCTAAATCTGGGCTTGTGAAGGGAAGGTAAGCATAAGCCCTATACTGCAGGAATTCAGGGGAAGCTGGCCTTTGGACGCTTTAGGGGTTCGCTTTTGGGGTTGAACTGCGCTGCTGCACAAACACTCAGGGTATAGTGGGCTGTTTAGAAGACGGGTGGTCCTCGCCGTAACGGCGTTAAGGATCGCATCTTCAACCTTTGCTCCTTCATTGTAGCTAAGGCGCCCTCTCGAATGGTTTTGCAATAACTACTAGTTTCCCAAAATAGGGGACCCCAGTATCAACCTCAAAATAGTACTTGTATTATCAGGTATGAAGCTTTGCAGGTACGAGCTATCCCATCTGCCCAAGCAAGGCAAGCATATGCAAAAGACACGGCATCCCTGAGCATGGAAAAACGGATGGGTTCAGGGCTAAATCATGAGCCACCGCTGCGCAAACCCGAAAAAAGTAGTTGAACAAATTGTCATCACTTGTAAAGAAACATCAGGGCATGTTATGAGACCCATCTAAACAATGCTTCAGCCTGGTATTCCAAACATGTTTCATACAGAGGCCATTGTTTAGGCCTGGGGGTTCATGGTTTTGGATTTAGGGCTATAGGGCTTTCAGGTCCAGAAGTAGGTCTTATGGGATTCTAGGCTGAAGGTTGGGGTTTAAGGTCTGAAGGCTAGTTCAGGTCAGCAAGCGTTTGGAGCCTGCAGTTGAGCTGCTCTTTTGCCTAGCGGTTCAACTAGCTAGTGCTGCCACTCTGAGTTGTGGTGCGATTGACTTTGCGCGACCATAATCCCGAAAGGTACAGATCATATTCATGTCAGCTTTGCTCATCACATCCGTGAAAACGGAAGCCCGACCCATACACCATGCAGCGGTGGAGAGTTTTGGCTCAGTATAGGGTTGCATCTTTCGGGAGGACATCAGGGAGGACGAGATAAAGATCGTGTTCAACACGTACGGCCCAGTTCAGGAGGCTTGGGAATGTTTCTGTTTTGGGATCAAAGGGCTTCAGACTCACGACTTAGATTTAGGAATTGGGTGTTGTTGTCATGGTTCGGGCTTGGAGGTTCAGAGGCTCAAGATTTAGGACCTATCTTTGTGGGTCCATGTTTCATGGAGTTAAGTAGAGGGTTCACAGAACCCTAGCCCCTTTTCGCCGAACCCTCAACTACGGTCACGATGTCAAGTAGTTTGAGATGAAGGTCATAGAGTCATAGGGGATAAAGTTTTCGAGATCTTGTTACAGACCCCAATTCTGTGCTTCTTCTGGTGGCTGGTCTGATTGGAGATGAATCGTCTTTTCCCTCTTGCACCTCATGTGCAGCTCTGCCGCGCTTCTTCAGTACAAGAGTTTTGAGGTCACAGATACTTACAGACCTCTAGTCTGACCCAGACGGAACCACATTAAATGTCAACCATCCATCTACAGTGGAGCTGCCAAAAGCCGACAATTCTGAATGTGAATCTCGATTAGGGCGGGGGCTGCCAATGTGCGAAAACTTTGATGTGGCAAAACTACACAGCACCGGCCCAGGTTGTTGAGGGTATACTGAGCTTAATTTTGCGAAGTTTTTGGTTGGCGTCGGCCAACAGACCTCGAGCCCTGCAACACCATCGCATTTCATTTACGACCCGCAGTTTCTTGGCAGCACAAAAAAACGTTACAAAACCCCGCAGATCCATCCAATCCATGCTTGAAGAGGTTGTGATGCTCGGTCCCGAGCGTTCCAGGCCCGGACAATTGTTTCAGTGAGCTTAAAATTTGTAGTCCAGGTTTGGGGTTTCAAAGCGTTTTGCAGGGATTTAGGCACATCAATGGTGTACACATTTTCAGAGGGTTCTTGTTAACCCTGCAGTCCACGTCCTGAGCTACGAAACACGCGAACCCAATTCCCAAACCGTAAAGGGTGCATGGTAATGGGCTTGGAGCATTTCTGCAAAATTCTGGCCGCTTCTTTGGACCCACACTGTCAGACTTGGGTGCCTTCAGTCCTCATCATGACGTATCGTGAGGACCCTGAATGGAGGCCCAGAATTCGAGAAACTCTACATACTTATCTCTATCATACATACTCCTGTATTAGCCCGGAGTACCCGTATGGACTTGGAGTTAGCTACCGTTTGATACTGTTCGGGCCTTGAACTTGGGGAGCTTAGAGCTACCTCCTCAAGCCCTCCCCACATACGCTGCATCCTAAACTTTTGACTCTAAGCTCAAGCCCTTTATCCCAAACCCCACAACTCTGAAATCAGAGATCCTAAGCCTAAACGCAAAATCCTAAATGCTTGTCCCTACAGCCTCATTCCTCTTAAGCCGTTGACCCTAACCCCTCAACGCAAGCGCTTAAAGCCTAGAGCTCTCACAAGAAGAATCCAGGCCGGGCCAGAGATGTGGCTTCGTGATCTACGAGACCCCTGAGGCCTGTTTCAAGGTTCAGGAGTTTAGGTTTGAGGTTTCTGCCAGTGCTTAGCAGGCACTGCAGCACAAAAGGACCTATTGTAGGTGAAAGGGCGCTCCCAAACAAGCTCGCGAAACCTACGCCGCTTGATCCTGAGATGATACCCCAACTCCCGACGCCTGTTTCTTGAATTGCGGGTTTGCGATACCTTCTTGTAACCCCCAAACATCCATGGCCCTCGGTCGCGAACAAGCCGCTTTCAGACTGCACTCCCCAGCTATCAAGCCTTTAACTCCGGGGTGATTTCGAAACCTCAAGTTCGGGATTTGCTACTCACCACCACGGTATGCCCTCACTAGGGTTGTCAAAGCCCGGTCCTTCATTCTCATATTCAGCGTACTCAGAAGGACCCTAAACCCTGCAAGAAGACCGCGGACCGATTTGAAAGTCGCCTCCCCGCCCTCAACACAGGCAGCAAGATCCGCACAGCAAGTCCTAGACAACATCTATAAGTTCGCAGCCCAGAGGTGTCATTGAGTTAGAATTTGGCTTATGTTTGATGGCTTCGTGTCTTGCGGAATGGGTTGAGCGTTTGAGGGCGTTGCGCTCGTTCTTTACAGACAGAGCTTCAGGGTTTGGTTGCCTGCTACAAGGTTTGCGGTGCTCAGTGTCCGGCGATAGGCTTCACGCGGTTTTTTGGAATGCAAATTGTGGTGGTAAGCCATTCAAGGGAGCATTGGTTAGCACTGCACGCTCACGATACCATCAGCCCAAATACCACATGAAGCCCTTAAAGCCTAGAGGCCTGAACAAAAACTACAAATCATCCATGATCCAATAGCGCATCTATCACGGTGCGCTTGGTGCTGCCCAAATTTCATTGGTGTGCAGACGGATGAGACATCTCATGCGCTTTGTGCAGACATAAATGTCCCCTGAAACCTTTTAACTCCAAACATTATAAGAACCCTGGGATTCGGCGTTCGGGGCTCAGGTTGAGTTGCCCTGCATCCCATGTTCCAGGGCGCCGTAAGCCCGAAACCGCCAGACCCGCCAGACCCTTCCTTCTTTTTGCTTGAAGCTTTCGAGTTTGTACAGCTAATGGCCCCAGGTTCCGCGAAGGGGCGCCGGAACCTATCCACGTCAGCTTCGCCAGACCCAGAGGTGGAGGCGGGCTCACTGGGTTTTGAGGGCTGCGGGGTTAGGGCGGCTAGGGGATTTAGGGTGGGAGTTAGCTCGCTGGGTAGGGGCTTACAGCTTTAGAGCTTGGAACTTTTGATTTATGACTTCGGCTTTGAGCCTGTGATGTGATGTTTGATGCATGGTTTCTGGCTCAGGGATGGGACTTGGGTGGAGAGTTGCGGGATTTAGATCAGGTCATGCATAAAACCTACATGAAAAGCTTGAGAAAGGTCCTGTATAGCCCGATATGATATAACTCCTAAGACTTCAACCCGGAATCCTAAACACTAAACCCCAAACTCCCCCTGATGAATTAAGGGGCTCGGGCCCTTGAAGCCTTGAACCCAAAGCTCTACACGGGACGCAAGCCTCCCAAACCCCAAGGATGACCCACGCCCCTTGACGCACCAAGATCAAGGCACTCAAAATGGTAGCTGGGTTGAAGGATCCCTGCTGCAGAAGCCTTTCAGCTATTTCACCCCAGACAGTCAGCCAACTTCCAGGAAATGTAGAATCTAAACCTGCCGAACAATACCTCACCCTGTGACCCACCAAAAGGGTAGGTCTTCAGGAGATCACTTCCCGTGTACACAACGCATACATCCTTTAACCTGGTATGTATACATTTGCATATGTACGTACGTATGCGGAGCAGTCTTCACGGCAGTCGTAGAAGGGGAGCCCTAATTTGTATACATACACATACAGAGAGAGAGAGAGAGCTGTTAATGATGCAGTGGATGCTTCGGCGGCTTAGTGATGTCTCACGCCCTAATCAGTTGAAAGATGTGTGGTGACATGGACTCGGGAACCGCATGCAGGATGGTGATTAAGGGGCTGCTACATGGCAGGCTTCCGGGACTGAATCACAATGCGTAGATCCTCCTGGGTGGGACCAGACAGTGTACCAATGCTCGCCTGCGAGGGCTGCAGGCGTTGCCTGCGAGGGGTCGTAGGACCCCCTAAAGCCCCAAGAAGAGAAAGAAAAGAGAGAGAGAGAGAGAGACAGAGAAAGAGAGAGAGAGAGACAGAGAAAGAGAGAGAGAGAGAGACAGACACACACGTATATATGTATATATATATATACATATGGATTTAATTCTAATGCCAGAACAGCCCGGAGGCCCGGGCGGTCCGCCAGGCGGCCAGCCTGGCAACTTCGGCGGCAAGGGAGGCGCGGGCCTTGACAGGCAACCACGTAACTGAGCCCAATGCTCTTCTTACTGGTGCTGAAGGGAGAGTTGGAGATTGGATCCTTAAAATAATCCCTTAAGCACCTGTAGGTTTTTAAGTCGTACCGGAGATAATGGGTGAGGAGCATGGAATGGCGGAAACGCTTACGTAGATTTTCGGGGCTCTCAAAAACCGGAATTAAGAACTCAAGCTCTCTGTTTGACGCCCTCGACCGTAAGCGATGAAGCATCTTATTCCAACTCTTAACTCCACATCCTAGGCGCCCGAGCCCAAAGCACTCATTGTTAAACTCTGCAAGTCCTAAACCTTGAACCCCTTAAGACGGAAACCTCGTAGCCCTACAGCGTAGCAATGCTCAATGCCGTGAATTGTTGGCCTGCGGATTCGGTTTTGTAGGCTATAAGTCATAATGACAACATACTGCCCATACATGTATGTGAGCACATATGTACATATGCACACACACATACATACATGCATACATACCTGGCACTTCTTCATAGATACAAACATGCTCACGTTTTCTGTACATGAACATGTGTGTCTGTGTAACGCCTTAAGCTCTGAAAAGGGCGGTAAGATCCAAGCCAAAGCAAGATTATTGCAATTTGACGATCGCTAGACGAACACTTTTGACGAATGAGAGCTACCCGTCAAATTCCAATGGGCGTTCTACCTCAGACGAGTACTAACCCCTAACTCCCAAACCCTACACCCTAGACTATTAAATCTTTGTAGCGGCCTTTTCGGCAGTGCCTCGCTGCGGGTCACCGGACTGCCTGGCAAGGACATTGAAAGCTTGGGCCCTGCAAATGTTCTATACCATCAACCTGTAAACTCCGAACCGTATGAACGAAAGCCAATTTTTTAAGCAGAAGACTCAAATGGCAAAGCCCAAGCGCCCCTGATCCCTAAGCCCATGAACCCTATCTGAAAGGTAAGCCCCGAAGAGCTGGGAAATCAAACTCCTAAACCCCATCGAAGCCTCCATTTCTTTGGGTTGAGGCTGCGACCCAGGGTTCAATCCGAACCCTGCCGGTGCCTATGCTAGCCCAGGTTCGCACAGGGTTTATTCCGGGCTCTTGGAGGTTTGAGTTGTACCAACATTCCTGGCGTATACGGCTCAGGACGTAGGGTTGACTGTGTGTCGAAATTCAGGGTCTGAGTTCAGTATGTATACGGGTTGAGGATTGTGAGTGTAGGCGAGATCTACTACCACCTTCATGGGGGTTTCTCAGGATAGGGGTACTTTGTGGACCCTGGGTATGCATGGAAGACAGTAATGCGTGCTATGGACTCTGTAGGGATTTTCTTGGGAACCGCCCACATGCCTCCCCTCATCCCGGAGCAGTATTACTTCCTAGCTTCCTTCAGACTTCACATGGCCTTTCCAGACACAAAACTCTTCACCCTCCACCCGGCAGTAAACTGTGAAATCGACACTCTTCAACCTTTACCCCAAACCTTAAACTCCAAACCTCATACCCTGTGCCCTACACCTTGAAAACCCTTATCTCTACACGCTACACTACACCCCAACCCTCGAACCCTTGTCAGCAGCGTGTGGGTCCTAGTCCCGAAGCAGGTTTTGACCAGCCAGGAATGCCTGGCGGCAGCTCAGATGCTGTTTAGGTTTTGGGTTTCGGGGCTGGCTGCGGATTTAGGACTTCGGGTTTGTAGGTTGAGGGTTTAGGTGTCAGGATTCGGGATTTCGGGATTGGGTCTTGGGGTTGAGTTTAGACTTTAGAGTTAGTTTGAGCCAGTTTGTTTTGTGCTTTTGGTTAGGTTTGATGGAACCATAGCAACCCTTGCAATATCCGCCCCCAAAGCAATCAGCATTTGCGAAGCCCTACAGTTGTGTTGGGCAAGGGGCACCATGAAGACTCAGCCTGCAGAGTCCTTTTTCACGTGGGTTCCACAGTTGTTTGGCGGAGGGTAGGTATCCTTTAGGGTCGGCACTGGTAGCAGGAAGGTTTCCGGGGCCGCTGGCCGCTAGATTTCTCGTGCCGTGTTGTTTTGTGTAGCTTTTGGGATTGAATGTGAAGCCAAGTCTTGGTAACAACGCTTAAGGTTCCCTCAATGTTTCGGGACAAGGAGACAGGGACTCACGGTAAGTCGGTGACTGCTCAGGGACAGGGAGTGGTGGCTTTAGCCTATTAGTCTTATAGGGATAGGGAATCAGGATTTTTGGGCAGGTGTTGAAAGGTTTGTTTGTTCTTTTAGTTTGAGGGCTCTGCGAATGAAGTTCAAATCATTCAGGCATATCTTGCGTTTAGGCCTTCGGGGACGAGGGCCCTTTTCTGGCCTAGGTTGGGTACTCTGCAACTATATAAAATGCAAACGTACACACGGGACATACAAAGCTTGGATCCTTTCACAACAAAGCTGCTCGCAGAGAATGGTGTCCCAGAATCAGCCAACTTATGTTTGAGATTCAGCGTCAGCGTATGTAAATGCAGGTAGTCCCTGACATCATAACCCCGAGCTCCCATATACTCAAGCATTGGCTGTATTGTTCTTCCCACCCCGCACCCCGATCCACATGGTCAAGGGTTTCAGGCTCAACGTTTAGGATTTAGGGCTGCGAGTGTGTGGAGCAGTACATTCCTGTTGCTGCTGAAGGCTTCGCAGGCGGTGGTTACGGCGGCTGTGGCGGAGGCTGCGGCGGCTGCGGCGGCGGCTGCAGTGGCTGCGGTGGCTGCGGTGGTGGCGGCGGCGACTTTAACAAGGGCGGCAACGTTCCGGGCCCCTGGGCTTGCAGCATGTTCAGAAATCGTGTTTTTTTTGTATAGTATTGTGGTTATCCCACCGCTGGTTGTGATTTAGACACTGTTGAGGCTCGTCGGATCACTGTGTGGGGTTTGGGTCTTAGGGCTCTAACGATTCCAAATTTTCAGGTTTCAGTGAGATGCAACGTTGAGGCTAAGGGTTTGGGCATTGCAGTTTTCAGTTTTTGGCCGTAGACTGGGCTGGAGATTTTCTGGCGCAACCGCGAATTGTCTTTGAGGTGCTTTTGGGGTCCTGTGGGCTTGTTTTCTGGGTCTCGGGCGAACCTTTTTGGGATTCTGGGCCCTGGAGTCATACAGCTCCCGAAGACGACGCACTTGCAGTCAGAAGTCAGGTTTTCGTGCCTCGAAAAAAATCCAACCTAAATCAAACCTTTCAACGCAGACTTGCTGGGTTAGCGCTATACATCGATCAGTATCAGAACTTGCCGCATGTTGGGGCTGCAGGGGAGCGGAGGAGCGGACCTGCCTGCAAAAGAAGTATACACAACGACCAAGGGGTTTCTGGCTGCCCCGGATAGGCGTTGCACCTTGTTCTAGATAATATAAGAAATCACCCAGTTGCTTTCGGAGGGGAAGCGACATATCACCAGGGTCCCAGACGTGATGCAAAAGTTACTTGGAAAACATATCCGACCTTGAGACCCGCTGATGATTCTTCACAGTGCTTCCTTTTCCAAAGCAAGGTAGGTGAACCCTGAAGTGTTCAAAGATGTCTGAAATCTGCGAACCCCATAATTGCACAGCAGGGGTTTAATCCTGCAGCAAAAACAGGGTTCGAGATCCTGCATCCATAGCCTAGCTGCAGGATGAGTGCCATGTTCCCAGGCAGACCATAACCACCACATCCGCCTTACCCCAGATGGTTCAGATGGCAAAGAGTCCCAATATGGCTCTAGGCCATGTTTCCCAACTCACATCCGTTTTGTCTGGTATACAGATGTTCTAAGACCTTAAGCGCTAAACTGAGAAGTAAAGATTCCATAGATAGAAAATGCCAAGGCACCAAGCTCTACGTCGGAAATCTTCCAGGCTGCGTGGGTTTTACGGGCTCGCTTTCCGGCTGGCATTCGCGTGCTTGCACACAGGGATGTAGACTTCGGAATCAGGGCTTGGGAACGCGGCTGATCAGGATAGGTACTGGCCAAAAAATATCGTTTGTCGTTGGTGTTTTAAATAAACGTCTTGGCGAAGGGCCCGGGAGCTACCAAAGGAGTACAGCACACGAGTAAGCCCATGGCTAACCCGCCCTGTTTTCTGAAGTTGGCACTGCCCGTGTGCAATATGGCTTCCTTCAAGCTCTTGCCGCCTCTCGCCTATGCGAGTCCCCGATTTTCTCGGCTGTTCAAGGAATTGTTGTTGTTGAAGATGTGGTTGGCAACTGACCACTATAGTACCTGATGTCACTGCACATCCCAGGGCCCTCAAGGGTAGCAGATGCTGCAAACCTCCCCAAAGTCATCATGACCCTGCCAGAGTTGCATTCAAGATCATCACGGCAGTATATATTTCTTACGCAGACGCGCTGATTTTTCATGAGTTAGCCAGACTTCGGGGCCTCCATAACTTCTTAACTATAGAATTGAACCCCCTAAGCTGTCTGGCGCCACCCCTCCCATCTCTCAGACCCACGCAGGTGACATCCAAAGACAGGCGCTGGATGTCGTCTTTAAGACCTACGGCGAAGTCACCGACATCCACATCATGACCGGCAAGCGGCAGCCTTATGACCTTTTAAATTTTGGGGTCTCCAAAGAGGCTTCATGCTGCCACTTGTCATATTAGGGTGAACTACCTTGAATTATACATTTTTGTCGCATCTTTTCTGCTGCGAGACCTGCAGATGAAGGCTTGAGTTTCTTTTCCCTGTCACACAGGTGCTCACACTTACTTGATCGGCCAACGCAACAATCCCATTCATCAATGCTAAGCCCCAACAGCCTAATCGTTGCATTCAGCAGCTGCATGTTTGCGAAGCGCGCACCGCTTAGTGATGTTCGTGAGGCTTTCTCAACAGTAAGGGCGCCATATACCATCATGGCGTCTCGTCCTGTCTGGAACCCTGGAAAAGGTTTCCATATGTTGCGAAGACTCCATATTTGCTCCGTAACTAGCCCTGAGCTCCTGCCTAGAGCCTTCTAAACAGACTTATCTGTTGACCTGTACGCATGAGGACAGTTTGCAGCCTGAGCCTTCACATTTGTCTTGTTCTAGTCCACTTTCCAGACATGTAGCACAAAGCTCCCGACTACTGAGGCCCCAAGCTGGATATATTATGTATATAATTCGTCTGCAAGCTCGACTGTGACGGTCTATGGGCTATGACTGGCAGTGCTTACTTTGGGGTTGCCCCCAACTCATATCCGCAATTAGGCCTGCACAAGTTGGAAGCCATATGACGACTGATGCAAGAAATCACAAGATATCCAGCACCATGCTAGGCACTCTGAGTCCTTCGACTATGAACAATTCATAGCTAGAGTATCTCAATCCAAGAAGGGCTGAGGGCTGAGTCCCAGCAGGCGTTGTTGCAGCTGTGATGTTTGTTTTGCTTTTTGTCGATCCGCGTTCGACGCGGGAAGCTGGCGTTGTCTCAGAAGATTTTGTGGCGCTCCCTGGGCACTTTGCTTGGCCTCAGCCGGGCCATTTTGCGATTTTGCGCACAGATGCTAAGACCCAAGGCCAAAACTCAAAGCCTTCCTGATTTCCTGATGAAGGAATTCAGAACTCTTGACTGAAATCCTTGTGAAAGCATGTCTCATGTTGAGTTGCGCCATGCACGCTGGAATTGAAGCCCCAAGGCCTGAACCCTGAAAAAGGCAGAGTCAGCAAGTTCAACCGAGGTCCAAGTCCGGACAGGCGTGCGCTTTCGTGCGATACTCCAACGCCATCGAAGCCAGCAACGCCATTGCAGTCAGAGCCTAAGGGCATTCGGCAGGGGGCTTTCTATCGGCAGTTGGTAGTTGGAAGTTTTTAGCACTCGTCATCTAAGCCTTTCTATTTTGCGGGCGTACTAAACACATTGAGCAGTTGAGAGAAGCTCTTTTTTTCGGTTATCTTCTTGATTGCAGATGTCACATTCACATGCCATAGCTTTTTTTTTTTTTTTTTTCTGGCGGAGGCCTGATCAATGAATGATTATCTCAGCTCTCTGTAATCAGCACTGGTCGGCCTTCAGCTATGGAGGCGCTGTACAGCTCGCGTCCTGTCCTTCGAACCCTAGGTTCCGAGATTTACTCACAACAACTGCTAGAAAATCCCGATCTTCCTACCCCAAACCCGCCAAAACCGGTGCAAGCTCGGGACCGAGAGCTTGGCAATCTGGACATCCTAGTCATAGGGATGCAGCATGCCATGTAGCCAGCGCAAACCTCCTGGGCCCGAAGTCTATTTTATAAGTAATGTTTAGTTTTGACCCTAAGGTCCATCACGGGTGCATGAGTAGGAGGTTGGCTAGATTACTAGGTCTAATCGTCGCCTCGAAGAGAGCTTTGTTTATTGGATGACGCTAGCTAGTAAAGCACGACATTGACAGTAGCATCCCTTTGTCTTGGCCACTTCTGTCTTATAGGCTGCTCTGTAGCGCTGCCTTCGACAGGAGCGACTCCAATGCTTTCGAAGGACCTCAAGCTAAGAGTATGCAATGTGAGCATTCTCTTGCGTGGTATCCAAACCACTTCCTGAAGTTCCTGGTGTCCATTCTTGAGACTTGCAAATGCCCGCCCAAGGCCGGATCCATATTGAAGATCTGTTACCTTGAACTCTACACCGACGCTTGCCCCTAGAAAGCCAAGCCCAAATCCTAACAGCTCATCAGAAAAACGCTTACAAACCCCTATACTTATACTCTATGCTACTTTGCGAGGCCATGTCTCAAGGATACGAGATAAGGCCTGGTGAAGGCCGGCGGTTGGGAGGAGCTGCAGTTTCGAGGTTGCCCCCCAAACTAACATGGTACCCCAGCTCTTTCTGGGGTCACGGTGACGGATTAAGGTCTCAGATTGGGGCTTAGGTTTATAGGCCTCGAGATGAATTCGTAGGGCCTCAGGATTCGTGCCTTCTGAGGGCTTGAGGTTGGGTTTAGGGTTGAGGTTTAGGGCTTGAGGGCCACTTGACGTGTAGGATTCCAGGTTGCGCCTCTGCTATTTCTAATTTGACATCTTAAGGTTCAGGGTTTGGAGTTCAGTGTCTAGAGCATGGTTGCAATCCCAGTTGAGGGCAATGTTCCCAACAAGTCCACACCCTACACTCACACTGCATCGTTAACCGTTACAAGCCCCAAACCCGCAACCTCACATCATCGGACCACACGATCAGGACTTGTGAACCAACTTGTCAAAACAGTTGCAAACATGGCAATATTTTGCTTCTCCAGCTTACTTCCAGACGCGAGCGTGTAATTTATAGAGCTCAGACCTTGCTGCACTCCATTGTCATTGCCGTGATTTCTGTAGAAAGGATCCGGCTGGGACCGAGAAGAAATGCTCTTACAGACCTCCTATACCTAAAGCCCATGGACGGGCTCCGGGGCCGCGGTCGCCCGTCGCAGACGGGGTCCGGGGCGCGCGGGGCCTGTGCACTGCGTGGGCGGGGCTGGGTGGATGGCAATGAAAGCTCACTGCTAGGCCAGGGCTTGTAGCTTGCAAATGAGGAGCAGAAAGACGGAAGTGTCCCGAAGAAAGGACCCTTCCTGAGGTTTTGGTAGACCCCTTTCTTATAATCTTGTCTAGACTTTTTGAGGGCCCGCAGGGTCCCCTGAAATAGGCCTCATATCGGGGGGCCCACGGCCAAACCTTTACACCCTAGAACCCGTCAACCATAAACACTATGGTCATTGATCCCACTGAAGGATCTCCTGAATTTCCAAGGTCATCAATGGCCTTTGATACAAGAAAGGAGCTTGTATAAAGGAATCTAGTAACGAGCATTGGCTTCAAATCTGGGATCTCCTTGTTGCGTAGGTTTTTAATGTTGATGTAGAGGATTGACTATGATTGCGCAGGTACCATCTTGATGAATTTGCATATGGGCTTAGGGTTTTAAGGGGGATTTCCGACAAGGGGCCCCTAATTCGAACAAGGCCCGTGTCCGTACCGGTGACATCATCATTTGTGGAAAGGGCAACGTATCGTAAAAAGCAACCTACGGGATATCTGAAAGTCATTTCTGAATCCTGTATGCAATTTCCTGAACGCTACAAGCTCCATCTGTAGATAAGGCAACATCATTGTCAAGCTCGCCGACGGTCCGGATGGCAAGGCTCCCCAAGACGCTACACTGTAGGTTTAGGATGAATCTTTCAGGGTTTATACAGTCTAAGATTCCGGGTTAGAGTCTTGTACCTGCGCTCCTGTGGGGTGCCTTTGATACTTGACTCAGAAGGTGACCTACTGGTCAAGATTCAAGGCTTGTGCCAACGACCGTGATGGTGAGAACTCTACTTGCAACATTCCCGGAGTAGAGGTTCACACAGCTACTGTGCCATGTCTTCTCCATCTGGTAAAGAACCTACACGGAAAGGTCTGAGTCGGCTTTTTTAAGATTTAGGACTTTCAAGGTTTGAAGCTCCCTAAGTGGCCGGCAATTGGTTTGATTCAGGCTTGGCATGACCTATAGACCTGTAGTGACTGTAATACAATGTATCCAGTTCATCAAAAGATAGAAAACACGCACCTTACAACCCCCCTGCACTAGATATTCCAACTTCAGTAAGATTTCAATACATGGGGAATCTTGATTGCCAGCGGGGCGGGGATAGTTATTCCAAAAGCCAAGCCACCGTTATCTTGATCCTCTGCCCTCAACCTCGACTCAATCTGGGCTGTCATAATTATGGTCCCTTTTTGAGGTAACCCAAATATGAGCGGACGCAGTATACTAAGGATAGAACAGGCACCGCAGTATTGACGGTAACTATATACATCTAGATGTAAATTCTTCCAGGTGCAACTGCCCAAGGTTTCAGTAGATGGGTTCAGAGTTCTGGTTTCAAGGGTTTAAGAGTGTTGAGTTTCATGTTTCTTTGAGGTTCTCGACGGTCCCCCCTTAACTCAAACTCGAGACACCAAACCCTAAGACGCCAGTGAGTCAGGGAGCAAAGGGGCGGCCTGGCCCGTACTAGCACTTTGCCCTGACCTTCCACAAGACTGAGAGCGCATTAGTTCGGTGCTGCCTCTGGCAAGTGTGGCTCTGCAATCAGGTCTTGGCAGTCAATTCCTGAACCTCCTGAGGGTCTAGGGTTCCTGGGCTTGTGGCTTGTGGGGCTACATGAAAATTATGGCAGTGGGCACAGATTTCAGGCTCAGCGGCTGAGGAGATCTGATTTCCATTTCAGTTGAGTTTTACAGTTCTGACTCCAAATTCTGTAGAATTCGGGGCTCAGGGTTTCAGATTAACGATTAGGCTCAGAATCTGCCTTTCCTCTTGAACCCTACCTGTTGTCGTCAGCTCAGGGGATTGCAAGTTTCAAGACATGAAATTGGTACTAGCTAGTTTTCGGCGCGGGTGGCTGTGGGCCTCATGGCGCAAGAGACAAAGGACAATCCTTGGTCGGCTATTCATCATAGCTATCATGGAGCGAGCCATGGGACGAAGCCCCGGAGGCAGAGGTAAGGCATGAAAGATAGAAGTGGCTCCTTACAATCATCTCGCCCTTCTCAAACTAGATCATACAAGGCCTAGAATTGTGACTTCTCAGGGGCATTTGATTCTACACCTCGGGGGCGTTAATCGATCTTCTCCAAATAGCCATAAGTTTTGTTCCGGACTTTGGGGCCCAATGTGGGTTGTGGTTATAGACGGAAAGCCCGAGGGTAATACCGCACATAAGCGCTGAGTTCAGCAGGGCATTCAGGCGGGTTCATTTTTTCTTTCTCCTGAGCCCTCCCTCCGAGCTCAAGTGCCCCAATAGTACGTAACCGGATCCAGATGACTCGGCAGTGAATGCTAAACCCTGCCCCCCAAGTCGACCCTCAACCAAAAACCGCAGCACGATTTTCTCAACTTGCCAGAGACAGTGCAGAAGTAGATGTTGTCCGGACAGCCAGACAAACAAGTCTGCGTCCAGAGTTAGCTGGCAGCAAGCTGGGAAGAGAATCTTCACCTCTGCGGATTCGCCGCAAAACCATGTATGTCCCCTACGCTAGGAACAGCAAAGCGCGTTGAAGAAAGGGCGGAGGGTTCCTTCCCCTTGTATGAGGAGCTTATGGTGGCTCAAGGCGCACAGCAATAGAGATTTTGTCCAGTGCGCGTTGAGGCTGCAAGTTTCATGGGCGAGCGGCATACTGACTTAAATTGCAAATCGTAACCTCGTTTGAAAACACTGGCGGTGAGTAGGTTCTAGATTCTAGATTGTGGATCTATAATTGCTACCATAATCGTTGTCATTTTTTCAGGTCTCTAGAGTGCCGCAAGACTGACAAAACATCATATTGGATCGAATCATGCACTTCAGCATTGTGCGAGCCTGCGCGCAGGGATTGCTCTGCGCCCGCAAAAGTTTGGCTTAGCCCGCCGCATGCCAAATGCTAAGTCCGCTCGGCGTCCGGAACGCCCCAATCCTCCACACGCTTGAGGCCAAACCCTGCGAGCGCTAGATAGATTTATGAAGAATATGGCTAGATTTCGCCTTAAGTGTCTATGTGGTGGTTTCGTTGCGCTATTTGGAGCCCTAGGCTCGCAGGGCTACGGGTTCATGTGAATGAGAAGACTCAATTATCGTACATGTCCAAAAGTAATCTCTTCCACGTAATATGAAGAATCCTTCACCCCTAATGTTACGGGCTTGCTGTCCTACAATGAGTCATACATGCGCAGCAAAAGCCACGCATAGAAGCCATGTCGAGGTTCCTAACGCGTCTTGGGGGTTGGGGTTCTGCATTCTGGCAAAAACACTTTTCTCTTGGGACTACATTTTGTTAGTTGCATGTTGGAGGCACATGCTCAACAAGGATACTAGAAACAACCTTTCCAGAATCAAGCCGTTTGTCCTCCGGGGGAATAATTGTTTCAGGGTTTTGTATTGGGACTTTGTCCACACATACCACTTCCTCCTAGTCATGTGTTGTCCAGGAAGACTTCCAACCTAAACTCACAGCAGTCGGCCCCAAGCCATACGTCCCTACCCCTAATTTCCAAGTCCAGGGCTTTACAGCCTAATTCCGCAACCCTTAACTCTAGACCACAAACCTAGACCCTAAGTTCCACGCATCCTAAACCCTAAACCTGCGCTGGCTGGGCTCGGCGGTGAGAGCCGCCAACAGGAGGTCAACATATGCGACACCCGCAAGAAATTGATGGCAGGGGTTGGTGGACTTCGGGCTGAGGCATTTTTTTTGCGTTTAGGGTTTAGGCCTAGGTTGATGAGGTGGACTGGCAGTTGGCTATCCTTCCAGTATGTGTGGCCAGCAAACCAGCTAAGCGTAGATAACTTGCCACTGGCGGATGTGTCGTCCAGCTAAGGAAGCTATATGCCCAGAGGTGTTTGGTATGAGGTTATGCCGCACGGTAAGGCTTACAGGCTTGAGAACTCAGGATTCAGGATTTAGGGTTGTAAAAAGCTGAAGAGTTTGGGATGGCATGTAGGCGCCTCCTTCAGATGGAAAATCAGGTGCCCTGAAAGACGCAGTAGCTTGAGCCCAGTCTAGAAGTTTAGTAAGTACCCCTCCCCCCCGCCCAACTCGTAAGTACATTGTGTAGGATATGATTACCCTGTAACACCCTCGGCAATTCGGGAGTAAGCATGAAGGACTTGGAGGGTCCTGTTCGCCAGGCCAGAGGGTAAAAGGCCTGAAGGGTCAACGCCACAGCATTCTGACTTGGCAGGGGCTTTTAGTCTCAGGCTTTAGAGCTTGACAGCGAGTAAGGGCTGGTCCAGCGTCATTGCCTGGAGCTTTACGCTTCTAAAGCTGGCAGTTTCATACCTAAACCCTACCCTACCATCACGGTTTAGAGTAGGGTTGAAAGTTCATGCTGAAGGCCCATGGTCTAGGTTTGCGCAGGGTGCTCCTTGTCGATCAGGAGGAGTTTTCCATATGTGTAAGCTTGAGGGATTTAAGGTCTAGGGTCTGGAATCTGGGGATTGCAGTGTAGCGTGTTTGAGCGTGAGGCCCAGTTGAGGCCCATTAACCTTACAAGAGCAGCTGCCTTGGCACCCAAAGCCCAGCGCACCCTACACCTGTAACCGGACGCCCAAGTCCTGAATTCATGTCTCGTTTGCGGCTGTCGTGCCCTCCCAGAGGAGCCTAGGCCCTGAACCCAAAACAGTTTGATGCAAGCTGGGCCAGGTACAAAGCAATAACAGCGAGGCTAAGAAACAAGATTGTGTAGAAGCAATCTTCAGAGCGATGTCGTCGCAAGAATAGCTACAACATGTCGTCACAAGAATAGCTCGTTAATTCATCACAACAAGACCGCCGCTTCCGCAACATCTGCAAGGAAAGGTTAACTTACAATCCGTTTCCCGTGCAGTGTCAATCCAAAGCCTCAACGCCCTCAACCCTCCAGCCTAGTGAGGAAATCCTGAGCAACAGCCAGACAAAACACACAAGCTCCAACTTATCAATCCTTAACTCTGCCCAAACCCAAGACCGACTGCAACCCCAAGAGCCTAACCCCAAACCCTTAACCCTCAATCCAGAACCCTTGGAGACTGCGCCGGCGCCATGCCCAATTATTTCCAAAGCATGTACAGAAGCTGAGTTGCGCATGGCAGCCGCAGTCCAAACCCCTCAACCCCAAGGACCCAACCCCAAACCCTCAGCACCAAAACCTGAGCACCTAGAGCACCAAACCCCCAACCCTGAAACTCGAAACCTTGCCATGACATTGCGGCAGCGCCGCCTCGCAGCCTTGGCTGTGGGAAGCGTCCTGGGGGGGCGATGCTTGCTGGCCCCGCGGCAGATCACAGGTTTAGCTGTAGAATATGTAGGTTGAGGGTGGATTGGGCTTGAGGAGTTTATGTCGAATCCCGATTAATCCGGGGGGTCCCCATTTAAATCAAAGGTCTTCCGACAACGATTCAGTACCCCACGTTCGTTTGGGGAGGCCCAAAAAAGTTAAATTCTTTCAGCACCAAAAAAATCCTGCAAAGGTTAACGTTGACGCCAGTGAGCTTTTGGTTTTATAGACAGAGTGTTAAGCAAAAGGGCCAGGACTACTTCAAGATCTTATGCCGCCAGAAGCCAGCCAGGAAATCGAATTGCAAAGGTAGTAATTCCGCAAGCCCCCCGAACATCAATAACAAAAACGGTCTGAGGGGCTCAAGAGAATCAAGTTTCTTTGGTGAAAGGCCAGGCCTGTAAACATAGAGGCCAGGCTCTAGTAACTTTGGAATGTCCAGTCTGATGCCTCCAGCAACCATAGATCTCTTCTTGACCCTCTTGTTCGATCAGGCGAGGCCAGGCAATCAACCTCAAAAAAGGGGGGGTAGTCCAGACGGCCCAATGAACCTCAACCATGCAAAAGGCATCGGGGGCTTCAGAATATCAGTGGTGTTGTGGTGGAGCAATTGTGAGGCCGAGAAGAAATGGGTTTCGGAATTCAATGTGAAAACCGAGATCTATACTCGAGGACAGCCCTTTCTTAGCGATACTAGACTATCTAGGCTGCACTGCTCCCTTGCCTCCCCGTTCGGTCACTTAGTTCCTATTGGGTTTAAGAGGGTCCGAAGGATCCCCCTTCCCTCATTGATGTTATAGGAAGGGACCAATCCCCCCCGACCCTGTAATCTGTTTTGGGGAAGGTTTTGCTGCAGAGGCTCCCTTTTGTGGAGGGGGCTCCCACGCTAAGGGGCTGAGATTGTTCTCAGATGGAAGGGGAACCTACTAAACGCTGACTGTTGCCTTTCCTGGAGAGTTCATATTAGTAGGATCTAGGGTTCGGCTTCCTTTGGTAGTAGCTGTCCGCAGTTACCACAACTGTCAGGCGTAGTACTCACAGGTATATGTATCTGTAGTTCTGGGGTGGATGTCCATAGGACATGTCACCCTAAGGGTAGTAGCGCTAACCCGCAGCTTAAGATGGATGCTTCCGAGAAGCATGCATGTGATTATTGCAGGGCGCCATCTGTCATCATTTCCCTGGGCAGAAAAAGCATGCGCAGCACATGGCAGTAGTAGAATACCTTTAGAACCCTCAATTCAACACAACTCAGATTAAACCTGCATCCTGAACCTTTATCCCTGGATCCTAAATCCTATATGCCTAGGCCTGAAGCCTACATTCTGAATCCCAACACGTACTACAACTACCACTTAGGTGCCTCTTTTGGGGTCTCCTCCGGATGGTCTCCGCTTCGAACACCTCCCTGGGCACCTAGCTCAGCAGGGGCGATGTTGGGTTTTGTGAGGGTTGGGAAATTCAGACGGGGAGAGTTCGAGGCTTTCAGGCTCGAGGTTCAGTTTTGCGGGTAGGATTATGGGGCTGGGAGCTTAGCATACAGGTTGCTCTCCTCTTGTTATTTTGCACGTTGGGCTGGCTTGGACAGATTCTGGGCATTCAAGGTTTCGAGAGATGATGGTCTACCTTCCGAAGGCCAGAGTACGTTCAAGGTATGTGCCTGCGGCGAAAGGTTTGGGATCCTCATTTATCTCAGGGATGCAAATGAGCAGAGGTATGTAAGGGCTATGATGGAAGTGATTCTGCAAGAGAGCCAGTGTAGCCTCTGCCTGCAGGGCGTAGTTTTGCGTAGGCACGTATAATAGTCTCGTCCACGTAGTCTACGTAGCTTGTACGTTTTGTAAGCAAGAAGAGTTTCGTGGTGCATAGATTTGTCTGTAGCCCATCTGTGCCACGCAGTCCCCGCAGCACGATAGCAAGAGTGTAGTTCGCGTAGTCTGTTCTGCAGGATGAACAGAGCAATCCTCTTAGTTCACGTGGGCAGTCCATCTTAGCACAAGGACCTGAACCTTAAATTAAAAAGCAATGCTCAAATGCATGATCTATGTATGTATGGATCATCTAGAGCCTGTTTTGTCGGGAGTGAAGTCTTTTGGGGCCGTAGTCAGCATGCGAGTCGTTGGCAGATGTCACTGGGTCGGCGTTTGAAGCGTTTGTATGCTGACAAGCAGTGGCTGGAAACAAAGTGAAAGACAACACGTCACGTGTGAACTTAATGTCCGTACATGGACCTTCAAGTTCGTGACATCCATCATTGGTCTTAATGCGCCTGAAATGACACAGGACAACCCGCCGGGTTTTTCCGTCCGCACTTGCTGCTCATCTGATTGCAGACTCCTTTCCTCATTGTTCCTACAAGAAGAGATTCTTCTTGTTGCTGTTTGAATCCAGAATTTGGTGCTAAGTCCTTATGCCAAGAGAGCCGAATGTCTCCACACTTCCCAAATTCAGCAGTCAAGGCATGTCCCTTATACATCTTATCTGTTGAGGGTACGCCTTATTGCGGATTTTGCAGGCTCTGGTAACACAGCCGAGTCTCAATCGCAGGCGTCTTCTCCCTGAGACATAATCGGGAACGGAAGCATGGATCCTTGGAGATGAACATATGTGTGCCTTCAAACTCGCATATAATTAAGCGTAGAACCTCAAAGCGTCAACCCCGCACAGCGTGGATGCTAGACCTCAAGAAGTAGGGCTATACACCTGAAATATGGTGCATGGAGCAAATCTTCCCAGTCTAGCCTCCGCAATACTTACATGGCCGGGCCATAGGGTATACAAGGTGCACGCCTTGCTCCATTCACGGTGGCACCTAATCTACATCATTGCATTCACTTTACGCCATCCTAAGCCCTCGCTGACACAAGGCCAAACACTCACTTGGATCTTGCAGTTTGCAGGACACACCAGAAGATTTGGGACTGTTGGGGCTTACTGGGGGCTTTAGATCCACCGTTACATTTCCTAGACATGAGGTCAATTTGTATTTCCGGTGCGTGGTAATGTTATTGCGAGCCAGGAAGTAGATGCTTAAATTCCGGACCACAGAAGTAGGTCTGGATGTGCGCAAGCAGAGTTGCAACGACAGGGTTCCCGATGCCTATCCTTCAGATTGAGTGCTCCTGAGGGTCCAAGTGCAGAAGCAACGGGAGTTCACAGTTTGAAATCCATCCAAATGCCATTACCAAAACGGTTGTGGCGCCCAAACTCTAAACTTGAACAGTCAGTCGGAGTGGTCGGGTAGGATTTAGGAGTTGGGGTCTAGGTTGAAGCATACTTGTTACAAAGTCTAGTGCATTTTGTAACGGTGAGTGCAAGGGACAGGGTGTAGCCTGATCAACATGAAAACTCAGGTATCATAAAAGAAGGACTTGAGGAGGGGCGGGCAACAGTAGTGGAGGCTCGCTTTCCTGATGCCAACACTATGTATCATTGTAGTTTACGCTAGTGCCGCTGTTCAGGCTGAGTTTGGCTGATTCAGACTCAAGGTCTGGACATTCTAGTCTCGAATTCCGCTTCTTACAAAACCTCCCCTCCCTGCTTGCAAACACTGCCCACTCTGTCTACCGTTTCATGACTTGAAGTATCCACCACCAAGAAGGTGGGTGTGTTTGATACTCAGGGGCGTTAATCTGGTTCACCTGCGTTGACTGAAACTTAAAGAGTGTCTCACTTGCAAGTAGGGCTTGGTGTATGCGCACCATGGTCTGGGCAAAAGTCTCTGGTTGGGCATGGGCTGAAAGTGGGCTTAACACAGGTTTTTGAGTTCTTGAAATTTGCGTTGGTCCAGCTTGGAGCAGCGATCAGAACCCGGCACAACATGTCTCAAGAGATAATCCACCCGGAAAGGGCCCCAAGTGACCCTAATGTACCTCGACATTGGAGGAGCTTTCTGCAAGAAGACGAGATTCGTTCTGCCCTCGAAATTGGCCAGGACTGCAGAGCCTGGGTTTGTGCTTCAGGGTTCAGGGTGTTTAGGGTGCAGGGATTAGGTCAGAGGTCTTAGGGTTCATTGTTTCGGATTTATACTGTAGTTCAGGATTGTCAGGCGGAGGGGTTCAGGGTTCAGTGTGGGGGGTATAGGGGGCACGGTTCAGGGTCAAAGCGCTGAAGGATTTGCGTTGCATACTGCCCCGACCTTAGAATTCAGGGCGTGAGCTTACTACACTGATGGTGTTGGGCAGCTGTTATTTTGCCGGGGCAGTTTCCAAGGTTTGGGGTTTGAAGTTTTGGGGTTTATCACTTAGTGTTTCAACTTTGGACCTTCCAGCGTAGCCGAGACGATGTTTTCAATGCACACAGCCAAGATCTGTGGGAATGGCTGTGCGAGCCTAGGAAGGTTCCACAATCTAGATTCTGTGCTCAGCGGGCTCTGCGTGAAACTTTAGCATCAGGCGTTGAGCATCAAAGACCACAAGAGCTACTTCTGTTAATTAACAGAGTCGGATCATGCAGGATTTTGGCAACAAAGCCATTTCGTAAACTATCGTGTTATATTATTACCAAAAATGGTCCTGCAAACATGGGGTTCCATTTTTTCTTTCGGGGAAGGGTAAGCATCTTACCTTCAGAGCTCAAGGCCGCAAAGCCCGAACGCTACAACCCTGGACCCCCTGACCCAAGCCCAGATATCCCAGACCGTAATCCTAAATCCTGAACACCGAATTCTAGATCGGGGTGGTTGAGGATGGCCCAAACTGCAGCCGCTTGTGAATTCAAGTTAGGGGCTTCGCGCTTATAATGGATTTTTTAATAGAGCTTAGAAAGCCTGCCAAGCGCAACTTGTGCATCCTAGCCAAGCAGTTTAATTCCCGGATGCTCCGCAGAAGGGTTCTCGTTTTAAGGTTGGGGTCCAGGGGCGCGAGTGTCGGGCAGTGTCGCGCATCGTTGGCAGTCGAAACTGGTCGCGAAGCGCAGAACTGTCAATTTGTACAATTTGCGTTACAAAAGTGTCAGCAGTCACAGGAATATGGGGGTCCTGGCCGCGAAACGCAGAACTGTTATCACTTTTGGACCTGCGGTTAGTCCTCGCATCTCAAAGGGGCGTCAAGCGTCACAGGGATCGGGCGGGTCGTCGCGAAACGCAGAACAGTCCTCACGTTTGGACTCGCGCGTAGTCCTCGCATTTCACAAGTGTCAACACAAGTGTCAACGGTCGCAGGGATCGGGTGGGGTCCTGGTCGTGAAATGCGGAATGGTCGTCACGTTTGGACTCGCGCTGAGTCCTCGCATCTCAAAAGTGTCAAGCATCACAGGGATCGGGCGGGTCCTGCTCGCGAAACGCAGAACAGTCGTCACTTTTGGACTCGCGTTTGGTCGTCGCATCGGAGGAGAGGAAAGGAGAGGAGAGGAGGAGGAGAGAAGAGGAGAGGAGAGGAGAGGAGAGAGGGGAGAGGGGAGAGGGGAGAGAGGAGAGAGGAGAGAAGAGACAAGAGACAGGAGAAAGGAGAGAAGAGAGAGGAGAGGAGAGAGGGGAGAGGAGAGAGGAGAGAGGAAAGAGGAAAGAGGAGAGAAGAGAGGAGAGAGGAGAGAGGAGAAGAAGGGAGATGAGAGGAGAGAAAGGAGAGAAGAGAGAAACCAGAGGAGAGAAGAGAGAGGAGAGGAGAGAGAGAGAGAGAAAAGAGCAGAGACGAGCGAGCAGAGAGGAGAGAACAGAGGAGGGCGGAGACAGGAGATCAGAAAGAGGAGAGGAGAGGAAAGAAGAGGAGAGGAGAGAGATGAGAGGA